>PVJD01015692.1:0-23924 GCA_004026545.1 Mormoops blainvillei
AAATCATTTAACTTTGACTGGCAAGGGCTTGCTATTTTTGGATTTGAATAAATTTAAATAGAGTCTAACAGGGGAAGTTGCATTTATTCACTTTCTGGAGCTATATTTTTCTCACACAGATTAAAAAATACACACGAAAAAACCCTCACTTCATTATGCTTTGTTCACAGCAGGGAATTTATAGCAAGAACCCAGCTGTTTGCAGTGCATCCCACAATTTTTTGATCTGAACATAATTGAGCTCCCATTTTTGAATCGTGACATAATATTCAGAAGAGCCCAATTCAGTTTTCAGGTTTCCAGGCCAAGCAATGTGTTCCTGGGTTTATTTTGGGTTGTTTTTCCCTGTACCAGTCCCTCTTCACCGTTAGAGCTCTTTGCTCCTTTCTTGGAACGAAGCCTATGGCTGTGCAAATCTCTTCCTGCACACGCATTGTTCTAACTTTCTTTTTCATGGAAAAAAGCCCTGTGATTTTACATCTTAACTCTTGCCTTAGCATTTGAAACTCCTTTCCATTAATTGTGCTCCCATGTGTTCAAACCATACCAAGTGTAATTCTCGCTTCTGGGGCAGTGAGCCAGACACTGTGCTAAAGACCTTATGTGTATTATCTCCTTTGATCTTCCTAACAGTCATTCGAGGAAAGCACTGTTATTGTTCCCATTTTCAAAGATGAGGTATCTGAGGCTTAAAGAGGTAAGCTAATTTCTCAAGATCACACAGTGGTGGAGTTGGGCTTCAAGTCCAGGTCTTTTGGTTCCAGAGCCAGTGTTATATATGCTGCTCCCATACTGAAATGACCACCTGAAATTACCTGCCCTGGTGCTAGATTCTGTAGGGGATGATAAGGGCAAAAAAGACAATTATTGCCCTCCCAGAGTCCGAGTTGGAGCTGGAGAAGCACTAAGCATAGTGATATGAAGAGCCAGCACCTCACTTTTGCCAAACTTCTGCGATTTTTGTGGGGGTAAGGTGAAATGACATGTAAAAGCTCTTGGTCAAGGTAGAGTGGTAGGTAGATGCTGGTTATTGGTATTCCGGTCCTGAGCCATTAACCTGCATGTCTGGTAGGGCTGGTTGCAGTGCAAACTGTTAACTTCACAGACTTATAGAATCTCTTATTGAATGTGAAACTTCTCGCACATCCTTGTTAGTCTGGCAACTTATACTTCAGGTTTGGCTGGAAAAATAACGATCCAGCAAGCACCTATATAGTTCTTATTACATTAATACTCTCCAGTTCCATGCAGTAGCAGGTACTGTTCTAAGCGCTTTACAAACATTAACTCATTTACTTTTATTTGAAAAAATTTTTATTGTTGTTCAAGGACTGTTGTCTCCATTTTCCCCCAACACTCGCCCCCACCTCGCCAACTCTCATCTTCTACCCTCAATCCTACCCACCTTTGGCTTTGTCCATGGGTCCACTGTACCCATTCCTTGACTGTTCTACCCATTCATTCTCCTGATACCCCCCCCCTCCCCCCTCCCCTCTGGTTACTGTCAGTTTGTTCTTTATTTCAACGTCTCTGGTTCTATTTTGCTCGCTTGCTTGTTTTGTTGATTAGGTTCCACTTATAGGTGAGATCATATGGTATCTGTCTTTCACCACCTGGCTTATTTCACTTACATTAATACTCCCCAGGTCCATGCATACTGTTGCAAAGGGTATGAGCTCCTTCTTTCTTTCTGCTGTGTAGTATTCCATTGTGTAAATGTACCACAGTTTTTCGATCCACTCATTTACTGTTGGGCACTTAGGTGGCTTCCAGCACTTGGCTATTGTAAACTGAGCTGCTATGAACATTGGGGTGCACAGGTTCTTTTGAATTGATGTTTCAGGTTTCTTAGGGTATAATCCCAGCAGTGGAATTGCTGGGTCAAAAGGCAGTTGCATTTTCAGTTTTCTGAGGAAATTCCATACCATTTTCCACAGTGGCTGCACCAGTCTGCATTCCCACCAATACTGTATTAGGCAAGGTTCCTTTTTCTCCACATCCTCGCCAGAACTTGTTGTTTGTTGATTTGTTCATGATGAACACTCTGACACGTGTGAAGTGGTATCTCATTGTGGCTTTAATTTGCATCTCTCTGATGGCTAGTGATGCTAAGCACCCTTTCATGTGTCTCTGGGCCCTCTGTATGTCCTCGTTGGAGAAGCGTCTGTTCAGGTCCTTTGCCTAATTTTCAATTGGATTGTTTGTCTTCCTGGTGTGGAGTCATGTGAATTCTTTATATGTTTTGGGGATCAAACCCTTGTCCGAGGTATCATTGGCAAATATATTTCCCCATATGGTTGGTTCCCTTTTCATTTTGTTGATGTTTTCTTTAGCCATACAGAAGCGTCTTCTTTTGATGACGTCCCATTTCTTCATTCTTTCCTTTATGTCCCTTGCTCTAGGAGACATATTGGTGAAAATATAGCTGAGTGGAATATCTGAGATTTTCCTGCCTATGTTCTCCTCTAGGACTTTTACAGTGTTGCAACTTATATTTCAGTCTTTTATCCATCTTGAGTTTATTTTTGTGTATGATGTAAGTTGGTAGTCAAGTATCATTTTTTTGCATGTAGCTTCCAGACGCCCCAACACCATTTGTTGAAGAGGCTATTTTTGCTCCATTTTATGCTTCTGCCCCCTTTGTTGAATATTAATTGATCATAGAGACATGGGTTTATTTCTGGGCTCTCTATTCTGTTCCATCGATCTATGTGTCTGTTCTTATGCCAGTACCAGACTGTTTTGATTACAGTGGCCTTGTAATATACTTTGATATTGGGTATTGTGACCCCTCCTACTTTGTTCTTCTTTCTCAAAACAGCTGAGGCTATTCGGGTTGTTTATGGTTCCATATAAATTTTTGAAATGTTTGTTCTAAATCTATGAAATATGTCATTGGTATTTTAATAAGGATTGTGTTGAATGTATCCTGTGTGCTCCTGGATCCTATTCCCCCACATCTGCTAAACTGGATGGGGTTTGGCATGCCTCAGCTTGGAGTTCACTTCTTATTGCACAACTCTCATCAGAGCTACTTCTGTTACCTTTGCTTTTCCCCTACCATTCTTGCTAAGTTTCCTGCTAATTAGTCTCTTCATTCCCAGTTGATAATGACAAGGTGCTGAACTGGATTCTTTCCAAATTAATGGAAGCCCCATGTATGCTTTCTGAACACAGAGAAAAACTGCAAGACATCATGGGAAAATGTCAGAGAACAGATCCCCTTCCAGCCCACCCAGTAATATCTTTAAGGCCCCTTCCTAGGCCCAAAGTACAACAGTAACTATCTGAGAGGCAGCTCCTTTACGCCTAAAAAAAGTGTATTTTAATATATTATTTTTAATTATGATTTTCAGTACTCTATCCAAAAACGTCTAATAATACTTAGCTACAGATATCAATCCAAATTATATTCTTCTGAGTCTCATAGTCACAAATTGTCACATGTTATAAGTATGTATCTATATTTTTATTCTGCCTTTTCCATTTAATATTACTTCAGATACAAATGTACACATATCAATATAGTCCCCATATTTATCATTTTTAATAGGTATGGGGTATTCCATCTCATTGACATGCAAGGTTTTGTTTAGCCACTTGCCTCCTGCTGAATATTTAGTTGTTTCCAGATTTCAATGGTTATATTAAAACTTTCATTAACATTTGTACAAATTATTTTCCTTTCTTTTAAGGTTATAAGTTAATTTCTTTCATCCTAAGGTTATTTCAGTGGAAATGCTCTGAACACAATTCAGACTCAATCTAACTTATTCCCTGTCTATAACTAAAGAGATTCTAGAAAGCTTCCAATAAAAACATATATACAAAAAACATAAAGACAACCAAAGTGTCCTTCGATAAAGGATTGGATGAAGAAGATGTGGTATGTACATACCATAGAATACTACTTAGCCATAAGAAAAGATGAAATACTGCCATTTTGCAACAACATGAATGGATCTTAAGACTATCATGATAAGTGAAATAAATCAGTCAGAAAAGCCAACGACCACATGATTTCACTCATATGTGAGATATAAAACTGAAACTCATAGGCACAGACAGACAACAGTATTGTGGTTACCAGAGGGAAGGGGGCAGGGGATAAAAGGAGGCAAAATATATGGTGACAGAAGGTGATGTGAATTTGGGTGGTGAGTATACAATGCAATATTCAGATCATGTATCAGAGAAATGTACACTTTAAACCTATATTATCTTATTAACAAATGTCACCCCAATAAATTTAATTAAAGTAAAAATATTTTTTAAAAAAGCACATATATGACAATATGTTCATGGACACTGCTAGGACTTTAAAGTAGAGGTGTAACTAAAAAGGCTTATGTGAGGGCAACAGACTCTAAACCATGTGATTCATGCTTGGAGATTGAATAATGATGTTTATGTGTTCAGACTTCAGTTTCTTCCCATAGCTGTATTTGTTTCTGCCCCATAGAGGAAATTTTAAATCCCCTAAAATAATCCTCGCTTACTCTGTCATTTAGGGCAAAGAATATGGTGGTGACTTCCTACCCGTGTGACCCTGAACAAGTCACTGAACCACAGGGTTCCTCAGTTCCCTCATATATAAAATGGGGATAATAACTTTCCTTATAATATAGAAATGTTATGAGAAGTAAATCAGTTAAATTTTATGGCACTTAAAATAGTGCCTAGTACATAATAAGTATTATATAAGTGTTTGTGAAATAAATGAAACACAGTCCTATACATACAAGACAAAGGATAAAGACAAGTCAGGGAAACATATTTAAAGCCATAAGCATGATACTATTTGGAAAAGCATATATCATATGGACACAAGATAAAAGAGCAAAAGATGACACAAACAATTTCTACTTTAAAGAGTCCCTCTTGATGTAATAAAGAGGCTTGAGACATTGGGGTTGTAGGTATTTAGAGGTAGAAGTAGTTTGGAAAGACCAGCTTTGGAGTAGGGGAGTGATACCTTTAAAAATATATATAATAATTATATTCTAAAATAAATAAACTTATTTGGTTTGGGAATATCTCAAATGTCTGTACCCTATCCCAAAACCATTCTTTTTCCAGATACGGAGTTTGGAGTTTCTAATCAGAGAGTTGCCAATTTTTCTAAAAGATATTTCTTCTTCTTCCATCTTTTAAAATCTCAAAAGAGATTTCCCCTCTCTTAAAAATCTGTTTAATATCTATCTCATGCCACTACCAAATTAAATACCAAAAGGACTGGAGTAAAAGATAAAGAAAACTAGTATAAAACTAGTGGGAAATACATGCGCATGTTATAAAAGCTCAACATAGAGAAAGTCTTTCCAAGTCTAACCCCAAGGACAGAAAATCCAAAGTGAATATTGATTTATTAGCTAAATAAATATTTATAAGTTCTGTCAAAACTGCCATAAATAAAATGTAAAGGCAAAAGACAAGCTTGGAAAATATTGTTAGAATGTGGATGTCAAAAAGATAACATATTCGATGTATGTATAATGAGATCATTAAAAATCAATAATAGTTCTGGCCAAGATGGAGGTGTAGGTAGATATGTGTTGATTCCCTGCACAACCAAAAGAAGGGTAACAGCCAATTTAAAAACAAAAAACAACCAGAACTTCCAGAAAATCAAACTGTATGGAAGTCCAACAACCAAGGAGTTAAAGAAGAAACTTTGATCCAGACTGGTAGGAGGAGCGCATATGGGGAGTTGGGGCGGAGAGGACGTGCAAAGAGCAGTGGCTGGTGGACCAGGTGGGTGTGGTGACAACTGGCAGACTGGGCGGTCCAACATTCACATGTGGATAAACCGGGAGGAACATCTGGGGAGTGAGACAGACCATGCAACCCAGGGTTCCAGCATGGGGAAATAAAGCCTCAAAACCTCTGGGTATAAAAATCTGTGGGGGTTGCAGTGGTGGGAGAAACTGTCAGTCTCAGAGAAAATTCTGTTGGAGTGGCCAACAGGGTCCTAGAATGTACACAAGCCCACCCACCCAGGAATCAGCACCAAGGCAGCACCTAGAAGGGTGCAATTTGCATGTAGGAAGTGGGGAAAGTGAAAGCGGGGTGAGAGCCAAGCAAGCAGCACTGTTCCCTCTCTGATCCCTCCCCCATATACAGCACCACAAGGCAGCAAAGTGGGTTGCTCTGTCCTGGCAAATACCTAAGGCTCCACCCCTAACAATGTAACAGATTCTCCAAGACAAAAAAAATATGACCCAAATGAAAGAATAGATCAAAACTCAGGAAAAGAACTAAGCAATGAGGAGATAGCCAACCTATCAGATGCAGAGTTCAAAACACTGGTAATCAGGATGCTCAGAGAAATGATTTAGTATGGCCAAAAAATAAAGGAAGAAGTGAAGTCTATACAAAGTGAAATGAAGAAAAATGCACAGGGAACCAACAGTGAAGGGAAGGAAACCGGACCTCAAATCAACAATTTGGAAGAAAAGGAGGAAATAGACATTCAACTGGAACAGAATGAAGAAACAAGAATTAAAAAAAAAAAAGAGGCTTAGGAACTTCTGGGACAATTTTAAATGTTCCAACATCTGAATCACAGGGGTGCTTGAAGGAAAAGAAGAGCAAGAAATTGAAAACTTGTTTTAAAAAAACAGTGAAAGAAAACTTCCCCAATCTGGTGAAGGAAATAGACATACAAGTCTAGGAATCTCAGAGTCCCAAACAAATTGGACCCAAAGGGGAACACACCAAAGACAGATCATAATTAAATTACTCAAGATTAAAGATAAGGAGAGAATCTTAAAAGCAGCAAGAGAAAAGAAGAGAGTTACCTACAAAGGAGCTCCCATAAGACTATCAGCTGATTCTCAAAAGAAACCTTACAGGCAAGAAGGGACTGGAAAGAATTATTCAAAGTCATGGAAATCAAGGACCCACATCCAAGATTACTCTATCCAGCAAAGCTATCATTTAGATTGGAAAGGCTGATGAAGTGCTTCCCAGATAAGATAAAATTAAAGGAGTTCATCGTCACCAAACCCTTACTGTATGAAATGTTAAAGGGACTTATCTAAGAAAAAGAAGATCAAAACTATGAACAGTAAAATGACAACAACCTCACAACTATCAGCAACTAAACCTAAAACAAAAACAAAAACAAAAACAAACTAAACAAACAACTAGAACAGGAACAGAATCACAGAAATGGAGATCACATGGAGGGTTATTGGTGGGTAGGGGGGGCAGAAGAATGGGGGAAAAGGTACAGGGAATAAGAAGCATAATTGGTAGAAACAAAATAGACGGGGGGGGGCGGTTAAGAACAGTATAGGAAATGGAGAAACCAAAGAACTTATATGTAAGACCCATGGACATGAACTAAAAGGGGAATGCTGGAGGGTGGGAGGGTGCAGAGCAGAGGGGGATAAAGGGGAGAAGAGAAGGGGACAGCTGTAATAGCATAATCAATGGAATATACTTAAAAAAAAACAACAACAAATGTCCCATGTAGCTAAGCTAGCTTTGGCTCTCCCTGCTAAGATGGTTCTTGCTAAGAGGCTTGCATCTGGATTTGAATAGAGGATCTAGCAGCTGGTGCTAAATATCCATGTTCAAGTGTCTGGTAATTCTATCTACTGAATGCTGCAAGAGCAGAAATACATTTCACAGCTTTCAGCTGCCGTAAATCATTGACCTCAAGAGCTTCAGAGCATCAGGCAGCCAGACACTTGAGATACTTTAAGACTTTGAATAGAAATAGACCCAAAGACATGCTGTCTCCCAAAGCCATTCCATTCAATGTCTGTGCCTCAGAGATTTTCTATGATAGTTTAGAAAATTGGTATAAATATAACCAGATATTTTTTTGCATGTGTGTTGAGGCAGCACAATCCTGATGGAGATGATTGTGTGCCATTGCAACTATCTAGGGGTATCTTTCAGATGAAAACCTTTTGTTTTAACTGAATTGTCATTTGGGCATTTAATCCCTCCCCAGGATAGATTTGGAGCTCTGAGGTCAAAGGCCTGTATTTCAAAATAATTGTATTTTGTGTTTTAGTAGAGTTTGCTAGCAAGAAGATGTGTAGCAACCTAGGAGAGGTGAGCCAATTGGCACCTTCAACTCAACTGACTCTTGGTTCCATTCTTAGCAAAGCTCCTCAGGGACATTTTCTGCTATAAAACAGTCCATATTCCTTCTGGTACTGTTGAACAGTGCAGCCAATCTCTGATATGAAAATTATTTTGTATGTTGTCTCTAGAGTTGAAGTTGTTAAAGTTCAATTAAATATACTGGCTAAGTGGATTTGTAGAGTCAGCTTACCAGCTTCTATGGCATAGCAAAGATGACTAATTAATCATCAAGAAATTAATATTCTCCATGTCTATGGGGTTATCACTGGGATTTTATTTCTGAGCTCCCTTTGCATCTAGGTGGTACCATATGGCTAATACTTGGTGATGAAATGTGAGCAGAAGTGATTGATGTGGCTTTTAGAAGCACGTGTTCATTCTACAATTTCTCTTTCCATTTCTTGACATAGACAACCATAGTGGTCTTGGAATTAAATGTATTGAAGATGGAAGAGCCACATGATGTGAGGAGCTTAGGTATCTATAGTTCCATCTGAAAAGTCACCTGCTGACCAGGAGCATCAACATTGGGCTGTTAAGTGAGCAAGAAGTACATTTCTATTATGTTAAGCCACTAAATTAATTTGTTACAGCAGCTAGTATTAACCTAACCAAGATATGTGGAATTGTGAGATTCCATGTTAAAATGTCCTTTGTAAGATTATGATTAGATAAACTGTATGCTTGACTAAACTGAATTTTTGCACTGAATTACAATAAGATGTATACAACTCTATCATGACTACCATATTTTGCCATGTGTAATGCACAGTTTATTGCCCAAATTTTTGAGGGAAAAATAAGAATGTGCAATATACATGGGCAGTATTAATTCCATATCTATATAAATGTTTTTAATTTCTTATTTATGCTTATGCATTAAAAGTATAACTTTAGAAAACAATAATGATATCCTTATGCAAAATACTATCCTGAAATATGATAATTGGTTTTGTTTCTGAATAAAAGTAAACAAATAATTGAATTAAAGAATTAAAATTAAAGCTTTTTTTCCTGGAAGTTTGGCCCAAAAACATGGGTGTGCGTTATACACGGGAGAACATTATACATGGCAAAATACTGTGTATTACTTCTACCTTCTCATTTATTCCACCAATGTATTGAGGGCTTACAATATGCTAGGTACCATGCTAAGTAGGCTCTGAGGATACAATAATGATCAAAACAGACATGGTCCTTACACTCATGAACTGTAAAGTATATGCAGGAGAAATGATGAATTCCTGAACTAAGGCAATGAAAGGGGGACTGGAGAAGAGGAGGTGGATTAGAACAGTGATTCTCAAAGCTCGATCCATGGACCGTCAGACTTTAAATCACCTGGGGAGCTTATAAAAACATGGATTTCAGATCCTGACCTTACAAAATCCTAGTCAATAAGACTGGAGTTGAACCCAAGTAATTACATTTAAAAAATCTCCTCCCAGATGATTCTGGTGCAGTTACTTTTGAGAACTGTTGGAAGAGACAGAGAGAGAGAGAGAGAGAGAGAGAGAGAGAGAGAGAGAGAGAGAGAAGGGAAGATAAGGGAGGGAGGGAGAGCAATTTAGAAGATATAGTTGACAGTACTTTAATGATTATTTAGAAATGGTAGGTAAAGAGAGGGAACATTTAAAGATGACTCCCAGATTTCTGGCATGAATTATTAGGTTGGAGGAGCAGGTTTCTCTTGAGGTGGAGATATAAGTTCAGCTATGGACTTAATGATTTTAAATTACTCATGCACTGTCCAGGTGGAGATGCAGTATGTTTGGCATGTATGGAGGAAGCAAAGTGAGGTTGTTAAAGATAGGAAACCAGCAGAATTGATCTTGATACTGGAAGTTGATTAGGTATGAAATGAGATGCAGTCCTTGCATTCAAGGAGTTCACAGTCAAGTGGTATTGCATAAGGCTGATCTCAAGGTGTACTTGGGGGCTCATGGTAGTCCATCTCTCTGCTATATACACAGCATTTCAGGTACTGAATACATCTGAAACAGTGGGATGAAGTTAACAGAAACTATTTGGCCCTAGCTCTTTAACCCTAGTCACAAAAACAGCACTTTTTCTACATATTTATCCAAATCCATTGCCTCCTTCCCATTGTTGTCTCTACCACCCTACTCTCATATAACTGGATTTCCAATTTCTTCTGGTATTGCTCTTTTTATTTTTTCATGGTTTATTTTTTATTATTTTTTGTCCAAAAATTTTTTATTTTTGTTCAATTACATTTGTCCCCATTTTCCCCCAATTACTCTCCACTGCCCACCCCACCCCCACCTCCCACATTTAATACACCTCCCAAGTTGTCTTTGTCCATGGGACCTTTATACATGTTCCTGGACTTGAATGTTCCCCTTCTTTCCTCCCTTATCCCCCTCCACCCTTCCCTCTGGTCACTGTCAGTTTGTTATTTATTTCCATGTCTCTGTTTTTCCTCTGGTTATATTTTGCTTGCTTGGTTGTTTTTTTTGTTGATTAGGTTCCACATATAGGTGAGATCGTATGGTATTTGCCTTTCACCATCTGGCTTATTTCACTTAGCATAATACTCTCCAGTTGCAACCATGTTCTCCCAAAGGGTTAGAATTCCTTCTTTCTGCTGTGCAGTTTTCTATTGTATAAATGTACCACTTTTTTTTCACCCACTCATTTACTGTTGGGTACCTAGGTTGCTTCCAACAATGGGCTATTGTAAACTGTGCTGCTGTGAACATTGGGGTGCATAGGTTCTTTTGAATTGGTGTGTCGGGATTCTTAGGGTACAATGCTAGCAGTGGAATTGTAGGGTCAAAAGGTAGTTCTATTTTTAGTTTTCTGAGGAAATTCCATACTGATTTCCACAGTGACTGTACCAGTCTGCATTCCCACCAACGGTGCACTAGGGTTCCCTTTTCTCCACAACCTCACCAGCACTTGTTGTTTGTTGATTTGGTTATGATGTCAATTCAGACTGGTGTGAAGTGGTATCTCATTGTGGTTTTAATTTGTGTGTCTCTGATGGCTAGTGATGTTGAGCATCCTTTCATGTGTCTCTGGGCCCTGTGTATGTCCTCCTTGGAGAATTGTCTGTTCAGGTCCTTTGCCCGTTTCTTAATTGGGCTGTTTGTCTTCCTTTAGTGGAGTCCTTTATATATAAAGAATTCCTCCCTGGAGTTCTTTATATATTTTGGAGCTCAAACCCTTGTTGGAGGTATCATTGAAAAATACATTTTCCCATATGGTTGTTTCCTGTTTCATTTTGCTGATGTTTTCTTTAGCCATTAGGGAGCTTTTAAATTTGATGAAGTCCCATTTGTTTATTCTTTCATTTACGTCCCTTGATCTAGGGGACATATTGGTGAAAATATAGCTGAGTGGAATATCTGAGATTTTCATGCCTATGCTCTCCTCTAGGACTTTAATGGTGTTGTGACTTATATTTCATTCTTTTATCCATCTTGAGTTTAGTTTTGCGTATGGTGTAAGTTGGTGGTCGAGTTTCATTTATTGCATTTACTCATCCATATCTCCCAATGCTATTTGTCAAAGAGGCTATTTTACTCCATTTTATGCTCCTGCCCTCTTTGTTGAATATTAATTGACCATAGAGGCTTGGGTTTATTTCTGGGCTCTCTATTCTGTTCCATTGATCTATGTATCTGTTCCTATGCCAGTATCAGGCTGTTTTGATTACCATGGCCTTGTAATATAGTTTGATGTCAGATATCGTGATCCCTCCTACTTTGTTCTTCTTTATCAAAATTGGTGAGGCTATTCAGAGTAATTTATGGTTCCATATAATTTTTTGAAATCTTTGCTCTATATCTGTGAGATATGTCATTGGTATTTTAATAAGGATTGCATTGAATCTGTGAATTGCTTTGGGTCATATGGACATTTTGATGACATTAATTCTTCTAGTCCATGAACATGGTATATGCTTTCATTTATTTGTGTCTTCCTTAATTTCTTTCTTCAGTGTTGTGTAGTTTTCCAAGTACAGGTCTTTTACCTCCTTGGTTAGGTTTATTCCAATGTACTGTATTTTTTGTTGCTATAACAAATGTGTTTTTTCCCCTGATTTCTGTTTCTGATATTTAGTTGTTGATATATGAAAATGCCTTTGATTTCTGAATATTAACTTTGCATCCTGCTATTTTGCCAAATTCATTTATTTTGTTGAGTACTTTTTGGGGAGATTCTATTGGTGTCTCTATGTACACTATCACGTTATCTGTAAACAGTAACAGTTTTATTTCCTCCTTTCCAATTTGGATGCCTGTTATTTCTTTTTCCTGTCTGATCACTATGGCTAGGACTTTTAATACTATGTTGAATAGAAGTGGTGAAAGGGGACATCCTTGTCTTTTCCTGATCTTAGTGGGAAAACTTTTAGTTTTTGGCCATTGAGTATGATGTTGGCTGTACATTTCTCATATATGGCCTATATTATGTTGAGATGTGCTCCCTCTACTGCTACTTCGCTTAGTGTTTTTATCATAAATGGGTGCTGTACCTTATCAAATGCTTTTTCCACATCTATTGATGTGATCATGTAATTTTTGTGTTTTCTTTTGTTTATGTGATTTATTACATTTATTGATTTGCACATATTGTGCCATCCTTGCATCCCTGGGATGAACCCTACTTGATCATGGTCTATGATCTTTTCAATGTGTTGCTGGATGTGGTTTGTCAATATTTTTTTGAGGATTTTTAGCATCTATGTTCATCATGGATATTGGCCTGTAGTTTTCTTTCTTGATTGTGTTTTTATCTGATTTTGGGATTAGGATGATGCTGGTTTCAGAAAAAGAGTTTGGGAGTATTCTCTGTTTTTGGATTTTTTGGAGTAGTTTGAGAAGAATACGGTTTAGCTCTTCCTTAAATGTTTTGTAAAATTTTCCCGTAAAACCATCCAGTCCAGGGGTTTTGAGTTCCAGGGGTTTTGTTATTACTGCTTGGATTTCACCAGCTGTTATTGGACTGTTCAGGCTTTCTACCTCTTCAGTCAGCTTTGGAAGATTATATTTTTGTAGGCGATTGTCCATTTCACCCAGGTTCTCAAGTAATTTCTTACCTTCCTTTGTATTTCTGTGGTACCAGTTGTAATCTCTCTTCTTTCATTTATGATTTTATTTATTTGAGCCCTCTCCCTTTTTTTCTTGTTGACTCTTCTTAAAGGCTTGTTGATTTTGTTTATCTTTTCAAAGAGCCACCTCCTGGATTTATTATTCCTTTGAATTGTTCTTTTGGTCTCTATGTCATTTAATCCTGCTCTGATCTTGGTTATTTCCTTCTTTCTAATCAATATGGGCTTTGTTTGTTGTTGTTCCTCCAGTTCTTGTAGATGTTGTGTTAGGTTGTCTCTTTGAAATGTTGCTACCTTATTCAGGATGGCCTATATTGCTATGAACTCCCCTCTCAGGATTGCCTTCACTGTGTCCCTTAGGTTTTGGACTGTTTATGTTCATTTTCATTTGTTTCCAGAAAGCTTTCGATTTCTTTCCAGATCTCATTATTAATCCATTCATTGTTTGATAGCATGCTCTTCAGTCTCCATGAGTTTGAGTGTTTTTCGGTTTTTTCCTTGAGGTTGGTTTCCAGTTTCAGGCCCTTGTGGTCTGTTAAAATGCTTGATGATTTCAATTTTCTTAAATTTGTTGAGGCTTGCTTTGTATCCTATCATGCCATCTATCTTTGAAAATGTTCCATGTGCACTTTAAAAGAATGTGCATTTTTCTTCTTTGGGATGAAAGATTCTATATATATATATTAGTAAGTCCATTTGACCTAGGACAATGTTCAATGCCACAATAACCTTGTTGATATTTTGTTTTGAAGATCTATCTATTTTTGACAGTGGTGTGTTAAAATCCCCTAGTGTAAGTGTGTTGCTCTCTATATCTTTCTTGAAGTCCTCCAAGATTTTCCTTATATATTTGGGTGCTCCTATGTTGGGTGCATATATATTTACAATGTTTATGTCTTCTTGATGGATTCTTCCCTTGAGTATTATCTAACTGACACACTGTATTTTTAAATTGTTGAAAAATGTTGGATAAACAGAGTTTGCAGAAGATGGGAGTGTAATACGAGTGGGGGGCACTTGTATAAATCGGCTTAAAACCCAGCCCTGGTATCTAAGGACCACCCTGAGTGAGTGCCTGATTAGCTCAGATGTGCATTTTGGTGTTGTGTACATCCAACTTTCTGTTTAGCATGAACCAGGTGTACTTTGCTTTGATAAAATATGTATAAAAACCAGTAAAGAAATAATGAACATTTACAAAGAGATTCTCAGGTTAATGCTAGGACCTTTGGAAATAGAGATGAAGAAGAGGAAATAGTCTCTACCCTTGGGAACCTACAGTCTAGCTGAAAAGATGAGATTAACAGCATGAAACAAGTGTGCAAGAGGGTATTAAGTGTTCAGTAGTGTAACATAGATTACATATATTGCTAAAATCCAGAGAAGTGGAAGGGAGAGAGGTTGGAGGGAAGAAGGGGTTCTTGGAGGTTATATTTTCAGTTGGGTGTTTAAGGATGGGGAAGTTCTGGCTAGGCAGAGAGAAGAGTAAATGAGAGGTGCTTATCACATTGCTAAAAGACTCATTAAGGATTCTTTTAAGTAGTTGACACCGTTAGGATGCTTAATATCTGACTCAGTTTATGAAGTTCTGTTTACATGTAAACATTTTGAATCACACTGGACTGGGAGAGAAGGACCTGGCGTCTTCATTTTATCACTAATTAGTTAGGTTTACTTATTCAGATTTTCTTCCGTCTTCTAGGACTCTGTTTCCTCATCTATAAATGAGAGGGCTGAACTCAATGTCCTCCAAGATCTTACTCTGCATATAGCCATACTAATAGCTAATGTTTGTTGAGTGCTTACTCTGGCATAGTTTGTATACTATTAATTCATTTAACATCCCTTATAGTATAGATACTCTCATATTACCCCTTTTGTGGATTAGGGAACCAAGATATAGGAAGGTTAAATAATATGTTCAAGGTTTGTTGTGTAATGGGGTCATAGACCCATATTACTAGTACTACAGTGTGGATATAATATTGGGTTTCTGTGTGGGCTGTACTTACAAACAAAGAAGTATCGGAGTGTAAGCAGTCCTTTGAATTATCATCATGCCATGGGACAGGCTGGGCATCAATGTTTTGTATGTACTGTGGTCAAGGTTCCAGCAGGAGTGGGGTCTGCCTGGGCTGGCACACTAGACTTGAGACAGAATACTCCAAGTGCGGAAGTGAACTCTGTTCCCAAATCACATTACATATTCATAGGCTAGCTTAAGAGGACCTAGTGAACATCTAGTTTTTTAAGTGACAAGGAATATAATAAAGGATCTCCCAGCCTAGGGACCACACCAGGGAATAGGCATATGGAACACCAGGATCTGCATAGCAAATGCCCTGGGAATAACCTTACCTACCAGAAATGGTAATATTAGTCAAAATCCTTGTCTCTCTGCAGCCAGGTTCAGTGTAGCTGAGCTAGCTCCTGGTTAAACTACCAAAAAAGGGAAGGAAATAAGCTGGCAGGGTATCTGTATATGTCTCCAGTCAAGGACATCCAATTGGAATCAAACTCAAGCAGTTTGGTGCCGGAGCCCACACTCTTAACCAATAAGCTATGCAATGTCAATTCTCACATTTCTCCTAAATATAGTGGTGATTTTTATAATTTAAGGAAAGAAAGTTAACTTTTGAGCCAATAAAGTCTGAATTTGAATCTTAGGTAAGTTATTTCATCTCTCCGAGCCTCAGTTTCCCTGACTGTGTAATGAGAAAAATGAATCTTCACTTTGCAGGTTTTCTCTGAGGATTAACTGAGATAAGATGAAGTTCCTAGTACTGTGTCTGGCATATGAGAAGTGCTTAGAAACGGGTGGTTGCTGTTATTATCAGGGGTGCTGTTCCTATTACTCGCTTGCCTTCCAGAAGTGCTGTTCTGGGATCATCCACAAGATGTCCCTCTCTCAACAGAAAGTTGTGTAGCACTGGTATGTATATAAATCTGTATATCTGAGGATCTGAATTCTTGACAAATGACTTTCATGTCCACACTTGCCTGTGAAAAAACATATATTGAATCATGTGTACAGGAGGAAATCATAGTTGGTTTTGCAACCAGTGTACATATGGCTCTTAAGGCAGTTCTAAGGCGAGCCCATCACTTTCCAGGCTGTGTGTGGGTGGCGACTACATCCCTACAGTACAGGCCAAGCATGGTGTAGAGGGATGAGTTTTGAAGACTGTAATTATGTTCTTTTCTCAAGTCCTGAGGGAAGTATATCACTCTAGAGGACTGTGTGAGTGTGAGTGAATGTGTGCAGGCATTTGTATGTGCTCATGTGCATGAGTGGGGACAGAGAGAGGTTGGGGATGTATCCTTCCCTCTGAAAATTTTGCACTAGACATGGAAGTATCCTTTCACTTTCTGCTATTCCGTGGATTTTATTTTTGGTAGGTCCTTGTGGCACAGGACAGAAATTCAGAAAGATACTCTGCTGTTTGTGCAGAATGGATAATACCAGACCTAGAATAATTACATGTATTCAGGATGATGGAACAATAAGAAATCTGAGTGTGGAGCAGCAGGAGCAATACAGCTATAGAATCATGTACTTTTTTAACCACTTGAAAAATCGTTTCCTCCTGGTCAACACAAGGTGAAATAAAACGGAACAGCTGTTTTGATTCTTTCTTCCCTGTGATTCAACTCATTTACATACTGAGTAAAGGGCCTACTCAGCATGGCAAATATTTTTCCCATTAGTCTATCATACATGAGCTTGCGGCTCCTAAGGATACTTTCCTTTGTTGTTTCTAAATGAAGGACAACAGTGTCTTGGCTGCTATTGCTGGATCTCATCACTTTGTTCTAGAAAGAGAAAATGCCCCCCCCCCTTTTGTGGCAAACTGTTCAGTATTCTGGATATCTCAGACAAAGCTGTTTGGGTCAGAGCAGGTCTTGGTTGGGACTGCTGAAAGATCTTTCTGCCCCAGAGAAATTCAAACATTGAGAATCACAAGAAAGGTCACACCCTTTAACCACGACTCTCTTCCTAGGTGCACAGTGCCCTTACACCCTCCCCACCCTGTCCTGGTTGTTTTCCCTAGACTGGACCTTTCTGGACAACATCCCAAAATCCACAGCGTTCTCAGATCTCCCTCTTTTGCCTGAGCTTCTGTTCCTCAGTGTCTCTCCCTCTATTTCCCAAGGTTGCCCTTGAATTCTTGCTTTGCAAACCAGACTGTGAAAATCTTGGATGTACATGGCAGTGTGGCACGGGGTCCGTATAGCCTCCACCTGTACTGTCGTTTTTTATGGTGGCAACTAATTCGAATTATATTCTTGAGTAGGATGCAATATTTTCTAAAATGTTTAAGATAAAATCATGACTAATGGCAATGAGTGCTTACTGGGTACCAGGCTCTGTTCTAAGTGCTTGGTACATACTAATTAGGTTAATTTTCCCAACAACTGTAACAGGTAGGTTATTATGTTTAACCCAATTTTATATATGGCAAACTGAGGCATGGCGACGTTAATGTCTTGTTCAAGGTCAAAGAGATGGGTAAATGGCAGTCTGATTGTCTACGAGGGACACATTGGGCTGTGCCCTCCATTCCTAGAGAGTGTTCTCTGCCATTAGGGTCAAGTACAGTTCTTTTATTTAGTGGATTTATAGTTTGACCTGGACCTTTGACCCACGTAATATTCACTTGAAGGAATAACTCTGGCAGTGAGTATGGGGGCAAATGGCAAGTCACTGGAGGAGATAGCTTGAGATAAAGGTTCCTCTTTTTATCTTCACATTAAATCAGACCAGAAGTTAGGTATGCCTTGTAGTCCACATCACTAAGGGCAATGTTAGGACTGAACTGTGCTCCCTATTCATATGTTTAAGTCCTAACCCCCAATGTCACAGTATTTGGAAATAAAGTCTATAAGGAAGTAATTAAGGTCAAAAAAGGTCATAAGAAAGGAATCCTGATCAGTTAGGATTAGTGTTCTTATAAGATGAGACACAGAGCTCTCTCGCACTTATATGTTTGCTGGGGTCCCTCTCATCCTTCTTCCATCCCTCTCTCCTTATGTCCCCCTCTCTTCCCCTTCCAGCTCCCACCTCTCTCCCTCTTCCCACAAATATACATAAAGAAAAGGTCATATGAGTGCACAGTGAGACAGAGGTCCACCTACAAGCCAGAGGGGAGACATCAGTGTGAAATCTACTTTGCCAGCCATTGATTTGGACTTCTCAGCTTCCATCACCGTGAGAAAGAAAGTTCTATTGTTTAAGCACCCAGTCTGTGATATTATATCATACAACAGCAGCTCTAGTCAACTAATACAGGCAAGCTATGTCTTATAAATGAAATATAATCTTTTCAGAGCCCCCGACATGTCGACTGAGTGGGAAGTTAAATGTAGGCTATTTTGGGAGTTTCCTACATTCCTTTACGATGTCACTGAAGAGTTATGGACTTTTATTGTGCCAGAAAATCAGTCAAGGGCTGGGTACTTAGTTATTAGTGGTTTCACCTTTATCGTTGTTGCTTGGATTCCATGAGGTTGCCTTTGACAGGTACCTGTTGACTGTCTTAGGGCACTGCTGCCCTGAGTGGGCCCTGAGATACTGCATTTTTGACTGCTGGCCTGTCTGGGGCACTGTGCCCACACACAGTGTGCTGGGTTTGTCATTCAGTTCTTTGACGTCTCCCAGTCTCAATGGGAGGGAGTATAAGCTCTTTCTCAGGCTCAGTGGCTTCCTTCTCCCCAACTCAAAGCATTTTTCTCCATGGACCGATACAGCATAATCACCTTTATTAATCCTTTAGACAAGGGGTCAGGGACTCTTTCTTTAAACATCCATATCTTTTAGGTTTGTAGGTTATAAGATCTCTGTTGCAAATAATCAACTCAGCTAGAAAGAAGCCACACACAATATGTAAATAAATGAACATGCTGTGTGGACACTAAAATTGGAATTTAATATAATTTTCACATGTCATAAAATATTAGTCTTTTTTTCATTTCCCCCCCTAACCATTTGAAAAAATCTAAAAACCATTCTTAGCTCACAGGCTGTACAAATGTAGGCAGTGGATTTAGCCTGTGGGCCATATGTTGCTGATCTCCATTTTAGACATTTGCATCTCAAAGTGTGAGTGCCTGGACCAGCAGTGTTAGCATCATCTGTGAAGTTATTAGAAATGCAGTACTTCAGGTCTCACCACAGACTCATCCAACTAGGAATTAGAATTTTAAGATTTTATTTATTTATTTTTAGAGAGAGGGAAGGGAGGGAGAAACAGAGGGATAAAAAGATTCATGTGGGAGAGAAATATCGATTGGGTTGCCTATCATACATGCTTCCAATTGGGGACCTGGCCCATAGCCCAGGCATGTACCCTGACTGGAAACTGTACTGGTGACCTTTTGTCTTGTTGGATGACGTTCAACCAACTGAGCCACACTGGTCAGGGTAGGAATTAGAATTTTAATAAGATCCCCAGGTGATGCATATTAAAGTTAGAGAAGAAGCAATTTAGAAATGCAGTGTTGACTTATCTTTTCTGGACACTAGACAGGGAAGAGCAGATGCTAACATTAGTTATCCATTTTTACAGCTGAATACCATCCCTTGCTATCTCAGCATTGACCTTCCTACCTGATTTCCACCGATGCCTTTCCTGGATGGGGTAGCACTTAATAATGTGAGTTGCAGTCAGTTTTCTATTAGTCATGTTAATGTACAGATCATTAGCACTTGACCTCAGAATGAGTCATTTGATATTTTTGGCAGATCTACTTACTTTCCAAGTTCTGGTTTATTTCTTTCATTGTTAAAATTCCTACTTGCTGAGTTGAGCACTAGCTGAATATTAAGGAAAGAGAAGGCCTTGGAGCATTCTTGGAAACAAGGTCAAAACAGCCTGGACTTAAAATTTTGTTGTGGCTTATACCCAAAGCATATACAAATCAAGTAGTACAATGCATGGACCACTACTACAGAAAATATAAACAAAACTTGCAGAATTTTTTTTTTGGAAGAGCATATGGTTTTTGTCACCATATTAATTTTTGTTTTGTAGGCTTTTTCTTGTTTTACTTTCCTAGACCAATATCAGAGACGGATTAAGGTTGGTTGAGGCCCCGGGTGCAGAAGAAAATATTGGGCCCCTTAAAAAAGAGACAGGGAAAATCAAAATACATGCCTTCAGAAGCTGGGGCCCAGGGTGCACACCCGGTGTGCCCACTGTTAAATCCACCTCTGACTAAAATTACAATGAGTTTGTACTCCATGCACACATCTGTGGGCTTAGGGAACTCAGAGGCATGGGCAGAGGCGTGGGGGAAGGTCTCCCTGAGATTACAATTTTTCTTTATCTAATCCTTAACATGATGCACAACAGTCTCATGAGGTGAGAGTGTATTGATAATTAAAACATTTTAACTGTCTTGGGCTCTACAATCATGTTCTTTCCCCGGTTTCCTTGATGAATTGTAGACCAACTCTCTCATCACTCTGCAAGATTTCGAGAAGCCTAGTTTGGGGAAAGCAGGAGACAGACTCTTGCTTTTCTCTTTTCAAATCCTGTGGTCATTAAAGTTCGATTTTCATTAATGCATGAATAAAAATGCAACTCTTCTGCATGTGTTTTGATCACCTTTTCAGAGGCCAGGCAAAGAGATGTTGAATGGCACTGCTTCTCCTGCACTCTGTTATTTTTGCTTCCATTACTTGTCATATCTGTCAGTTTGAGGAACATTCATATCTATGGAGCCATTATTTTTAGTACTTTAATTATCTTGGATGTCTAAGGACACAATTAATGTATTATGCTGGTCACATTGATGGGTTGCAAAGATGGCAGGTAGCCCCGTGATGGGTTTGGGCTTAGGGAGTGGGTTTTCAAAGTGCTTGTGTATGTGGCAGATTAAGCCAGTAAATTTGCTTCACTCTCAGACACAGCCTCTGGAGAGTCAGCTTCTGTAGCAAACCTCTAAAGTTTATTTTTGTCTCCAAAAATGCGTCCAGACTTTCTTAGCATTGCCTGCTCCACAGTCTTTTTAGACTACCCACCACCCAACTTAATTCTCCATTTGATCTTACTGACCTGTGTCCTGTGTGCTAATCTCATCTTCCAGATAGATTGGAATAAAAATAATAGGTAACATTTATAATTTACTCTGTGCCAGGCACCCTACAAACACTATCTGTTTTTGCATATATTTTTTTATTGTTGTTCAAGTACAGTTTTGCTCATTTTCTCCCCACCACTCCCCCTGCCCCTTCCATTCCCACCTCCCATCCTTGATTCTAACCCCTTTTGGCTTTAGATATGAGTCCTTTATACATGTTCCTTGATTACCCTTCCCCTGTTTCTCTCTCTAATCTCCTTCCCACTATCTTCTGTTTACTGTCAGTTTGTTCCTTATTTCAGTGTCTCTGGTTATATTTTGCTTGCTTGTTTATTCTGCTGATTAGTTCCCACTTATAAGTCAAACCATATAGTATCTGCCTTTCGCCACCAGGCTTATTTCACTTAGCATAATGTTCTCCAAATCTATCAATGCTGTCGTGAATGGTATGAGCTCTTTCTTTTTTCTGCTGCATAGTATTCCATTGTGTAAGTGCACCACCATTTCCTGATCCACTCATTTACTAATGGGGGCCTAGGTTGCTTCCAACACTTGGCTTTTGTAAATTGTGCTGCTATGAACATTGGGGTGCATAGGTTCATTTGAATTGGTGTTTCCAGATTTTTAGGGCATAATCCCAGCAGTGGAATTGCTGGGTGAAAAGGCACTTTCATTTTTAGTTTTCAGAGGAAATTCCATACTATTTTCCACAGTGGCTGCACTAGTCTTCATTCTCACCTACAGTGTACTAGAGTTCCCTTTTCTCCACAACCTCACCAGCACTTGTTTGTGGTTTGATTCTGATGGCCATTCCAACTGGTGTGAAGTGGTATCTCATTGTAGTTTTAATTTGCATCTCTCTGATGGCTAGTGATGCTGAGCAACCTTTCGTATGTCTCTGAGTCCTGTGTATGTCCTCCTTGGAGAAGTGCCTGTTCAGGTCCTTTGTCCATTCCTTAACTGGGTTGTTTGTCTTCCTAGAGTGGAGTCGTGTGAGTGTTTTACATATTTTGGAGATCAAACCCTTGTCTGATGTATCATTGGTGAATATATTTGCCCATACAATTGGTTCCTTTTTCATTTTGATGATGTTTTCTTTAGCCATGCAGAAGCTTCTTATTTTGATGACGTCCCATTTGTTCTTTCCTTTATGTCCCTCACTCAAAGGGATATATCGGTGAAAATATTGCTGCATGGAATAACTGACATTTTCCTACCTATGTTCTCTTCTAGGACTTTTATGGTGTTACAACTTATATTTAAATTTTTCATCCATCTTGGGTTTATTTTTGTGTGTGCTGTAAGTTGGTGGTCTAGTTTCATTTGTTTGCATGTAGCTCCAGATCTCCCAACACCATTTTTTGAAGAGGCTATTTTTACTCAATTTAATGCCTCTTCCCCCTTTGTCAAATATTAATTGACCATAGAGAATTGGGTTTATATCTGGGCTCTCTATTCTGTTACATTGATCTATGTGTCTGTTTTTATGCCAGTACCAGACTGGGCTGATTACAGTTGCCTTATAATATAATTTGATGTCAGGTATTGTTATCCCTCCTACTTTGTTCTTCATTCTCAAAATGGCTGCAACTATTCAGGATCATTTATGCTTCCATGTAAATTTTTGAAATGTTTGTTCTATATCTGTGAAATATGTCACTGGTATTTCAATAGGGATTGTGTTGAATCTATAAATTGCTTTCAGTAATATGGATATTTTGATGATGTTAATTCTTCCGATCAAGGAACATGGTATATACTTCCATTTGTTCGTGTCTTCCTTAATTTCTTTCTTCAGGGTAGTGTAGATTTATGAGTACAGGTCTTTTACGTCTTTGATTAAGTTTATTCCTAGGTATTTTATTTTTCTTGTTGCTATAGCAAATGGGATTTTTTCCTTATTTCTGATTCTGATGTTTCATTGTTGGTTTACAAAAATACCTTGGATTTCTGAATATTAACTTTGTAGCCTGTTTTGCAACATTCACTTATTAGGGTGAGTAGTTTTTTGGTGGAATCGATGGAGTTTTCTATGTACACTGTTGTATCTGCCAACAATGACAGTTTTACTTCCTCCTTTCCAATTTGAATGCCTTTTATTTCTTTTTCTTGTCTGGTGACTGAGGTTAGGACTTCCAATACTATGTTGAATAGAAGTGGTGAAAGCAGACACCCTTGTCTTACTGATCATAGTGGGAAGGCTTTTAGTTTTTGCCCATTGAGTATGATGTTGGCTATAGGTTTCTCATATATGGCCTTTATTATGTTGAGGTATGCCCCCCTTATTCCCACTTTGCTGAGTGTTTTTATCATAAATTGGTGCTGCACCTTATCAAATGCTTTTTCCACATCTACTGATATGATCATGTGATTTTTCTCTTTCCTTTTGTTTATGTGATGTATTACGTTTATTGATTTACAAATATTATACCATCCTTGCATCCCTGGGGTGAATCCCATTTGATCATGGTGGATGATCTTTTTAATGTATTGCTGGATGAGGTTTGCCAATATTTTGTTGAGGATTTTAGCATCTATGTTCATCAGTGATATTTACCTGTAGTTTTCTTTTTTGTGTATGTCTTTATCTGTGTGTGGGATTGGAATGATGCTGGCCTCATAAAAAGAGTTTGGGAGTCTTCCCTCTTGGATTTTTTTG
>PVJD01015693.1:0-23921 GCA_004026545.1 Mormoops blainvillei
GGCACAGTGTGAGGGGAAAACGTGCCAACTTGTGCCCACAGCACAGTGAATGCTTGTGACTAAGGTGCCTCTCTTCTGCACCTGTAGCTCTCCTCCAGTTGAATTGTGTGCTTAGTGGGGATCCCTTGTGTTTTTTTCCTAAACCTGTGTAAGACACTTATACTTGCTATTGATACTACATTATTTAATGACATAATATGGAAAACAATGAAATATGAGTACAAAAAAAAGAGGGTTGCTATTGCTCTGAAAACTAAGTCGAAAATCAGAAATACTTGTTGAAGATGAGGACTAAGACAAACTACTGTTTGTAAGTTGCTGTTCAATAAGACTGTGGTAAAAACCTGGGATCAAAATTCCTCGAAATATAAAAACAATCAGTACTCAGATTGTTTTACAGGTGTATTTGAGATGTTGTTCCACTTTAAAGAAACCCAAATGGGAAATCTTAGATCATACGTTATGTGTGTGGTTGGTTTATATAAGAAAATGTTGCACAATGCCCCTGAATACATCTATCATCAAAGGCAAGGCCTTGGCTCTGCATTATTATACAATCGCTCCTGCATTCCAGGAAATCACAAGTTGTCCCATGTCTGTCGTCTAAAAGTCTCTCCGTCTCCCTCCCCGCTTTTCTTTACTGCCACGCCTGTGGCTCACACCACTCTGACTGCTTGCTTAGGATGCTGCAGTGTTCTCCTAACCAGTCTCCCTGCCTTCAGTCTCCCCTCCAGAGCATTCTGCTTAGCACACTTCTAAAATGGTGAATCCGATCATGCACTTTTCTCTAAAATTAAGAGAAATTCTAAGCCCCAACCTTTAGGTCTCAGCTTAGAAGACACTTCTTTTAGGAACCTCTTCCTGAACACCTGCCCCTGTAATGGGTTAAACATGCCCCCCACCCCTGCCACTGCCGCGCTCTCAAGGCATCTAGTGCTTCCCCATCAGTGTCAGCATTTACCTACCACAGGTTTTTGTAGTGCCATTATCCTCTGTGTAACCCCTAATGGTGAGCTCTGTAAGGACAGTGACTATGTCTCTTACTGGCATATCACAGGAACTTAATAAATATTTGTTGAATGACTGAGTGACTGAATGAATGAAGATCCCATTAGAACCATTTTTTTCTGCCATCAGGTTGTCAGTCCTCCATCTGTAGGAGTTTGGAGTTTGCTACCTAAAAGCAGCCTCAGGAGGGAACAGTCACTATCATGCATTGTGAGTGGGAATGCAAAATGGTGTAACTGTAATGGAAAGGGAATTTGGCAATGTGTAGCAAAATTAGAACCCTCTGATCCAGCTGTCACATTTACGATTCTATGACTCTATCCCAAAGATAGTCTGGCAAAAAGATGCAAAGATATATAAGGTACTTTTTTGTAGTACTGCTTATAATAGCAGAAGACTGGAAACAGCCTCAAAGTCCGCATACTCTTACGTGGCTTTGAATACTCTTTGGGACATTTATATAGTGGAGGGCCATGAAAGCAATGTAGAGTTTCAGTGATAATGCTGCAGATCCAGGCCAGTGTATACTGTCAAGTGAAAATAGCAGGGTGTGGAAGAGGGCATATAATACGTTACATTTTAAGTACCAGGAATTGAATGTGTGTGTGTGTGTGTGTGCACGCGCGCGTGCGCGTATCTGTCCATTGCTTTAAAAAGGAACAATGTAAAGATAAACCAAAGTATTTATGCATAGGGAAGAGAGAATAGGGAGGGGAAGGGACAAGGATGGAAGGTCTTGTTTTATTGTTTTGACTTTAGAAGCACGTAAAGGTTTATTAATTTTAAAACTTTAAAAGAAAAATAAGTAAAAGAGAAGGAAGGTGGCTGTAGCAGTGCTCATGTTCCTGGGTAATTTGAAGTCATGGGTCCGCTTTTTACCAGAATAGGGAAGGGACACACATAGCAGTAGCTCCCTTTACATGGTTGAACTTAGTGTCTGCCAGGATCAGGGTGCAACAGCAGGCCAGAAACCTTGTTGACATCTTCTTGTCTCTCAGTGCCGAGTCACATTTCTTTGACCACTGGCCACCCAGCTGAATCAGAGCACAGGGCCCAGTAGTCAGTGAGCTCATTGAAATCTGCCTCTGCATTTCTCCTTTCTTTCCTTTTTCCCTAGCCCCATCTTGCCATCTTTCATGCAGTGGTTTCCCACTGAACATCCCAAGCTGCTTCCCAGGCCTCCCCTCCCCCCAACCCCAAGCTCTCATTCCATTTCTAAACAGCTGCATTCCTCATATCCTTTTTAGTCCTACTCCAACCCCTGCCCCATCACTCCTCTTAAACCACCCCAAATCTCAAATTTGCCTTTAAAGAATCAGAAGTTAGGTTCTCACTAACCTGGGCTTGTGAAGCCAAAGGTCTTTTTTGCAGTGCTTGACAATAAGCTATGCAGGGAACTCTGCAGTTATGGAGCGCTGGATTTCTCAGGCAGAGGCCTTTGAAACAGATGTGGAGCCCATGCCAGAGCTGCCACAGTGACGATGAAATGGATTTTCAACATAAACAAATGGAACATTATCATCCATCGCATTTCGTGTGTTTAGTTGTATGGGAGAGTGGGGGAGAAGAGAGGGCAGGGGTATAATAGCTGCAGAGAGAAGATTACAGGGAGTTGGGAAATTTTGAAGATTACCATTTTACTTTTGCTTTCCAGATGCTAGGCCAGGCAGCTCGAAATATGGTACTACAGGAAGACGCCATCTTGCACTCAGAAGATGTAAGAAATCATTTCTTTTGTGATTTGGGTTTATATACATAGTTTATGTGGCTATACAGAAGTGAAACGTTCTGCTACTTTTTTTCCAATGCAGAGTTTAAGGAAAATGGCAATAATAACAACACATCTTCAGTACCAGTGAGTATGCCCTCTCTGCTGACTACTTGGCTACAAAATCTTTGTCCTTGAGCTGTTGCTTGTTACCTTGGTGCTTCTGCTTATTTTCCTGCGGAGGCAGGAGTTGGGAGGACAGGTGGGGTCAGTCAAGGATGAATTCCCTCTGGAAAATATGTCTGAGATTGCAGAAGTTGGGGTGAAGGGTGAGATCAGGAGCAGGGACCACCATTTGTGAACCTTTCTGTGTTAATTTGAGGGCTTCTCAGAGGAAGAGACTGTAAACCCTGTAAGGGCAAGGCCCATGCCAGGACCACGCCAGCACAGTGCTTGTACCCAGTAGGCACCTAATCAGTATTCGTTGATTGTGCTTAAGCTCTCTCCTGGGGAGTCAAGTGGAACTGCAACCTGCATCCTACATTCCCACAAGTAGCCCAGCCCTCCCTGTGTGTAAATCTTCCTGGAGATTTTGAAATGTAAAGACACCTTTTCCATTATAATGTTGGATAAAATTATAATTCAATTAGCTTTCCACCTTATTTCATTGTTTTATATTTTATGTAGTTGATATTATATTTATGTACCTGTTGGAAATGTATAGTTGGGAATTTAACTCGATATCCATATAGCTAGATGTTCATTCTTTGGGTGTGTGTGCACCCAAAAGTATTTGACTCCACATACTCTGCAAACTGAATTCGAATCATGCATGCAGTTTGTTGGACCACGTTCCACGCTCTGTGACAGAATATTGTTACCTCTTTAGGTTTAGAATCCATCTTTTCAGCAGCTCTGCGCTCAGATAGTAAATAGGCTCAATAGCACAAACTTAGGAAAGGACGGACAGAAATGTAGAATGAGACATAAGCTGGAAATTTGTTCTGCCAATATACATCTGGTCATAAATAATTTCTAGTTCACTGAGTTTTCTTTGATCTATTTTCCTCTTTCCTTTTCTGATTTAGGCAAGAAGCCATTCAGAAGAAGTAAGTAACCCCACGGGGAGGGGAGTGGGTCGCCAACTGAAGCATGTGCAAGGGAATTATACTACTGGGCCCAGGATGAGTGCAGAACTCTGGTTGGCAGAAGCCCTTAAATTGACATATAGTCTGAGATAGTTCATTTGGGACATAAAGAATACAGTATATTTTAAAGGCATGAACTGCTAGTAAAGGCTTTCCAAAAGTTACAGGGTATAGAGACCAACCTTAAGAAAACTCTTTTAGCTCTTACTGGTATGGCTTAGCGGGTTGCGCATCATCCAGCAAAGTGAAGGGTCACCAGTTTGGTTCCCGGATCAGGGTGCGTGCCGGGGCAACCTGTCAATGTTTCTCACCCTCCCTTTCTCCCTCCCTTCACCTCTCTCTAAAAAAAATTTTTTTTTTAAAGAAAACTTTACATTGATGATAATTATTTAGTAAATGTGCTGAAGTTATTAAATAGCCTTTTTTTTTTTTTTTTTTTTAGAGAGAGAGAGGGAGGAGAAGGGAGGTAGAGAAACATAGATCTGTGAGAGAAACATCAATTTGGTTGCCTCTTGCATGCCTCCAACTGGGCAACCTGGCCTGCAACCCAGGCATGTGCCCTGATCAGGAGTTGAACCAGCAATCTTTCATTTTGCAGGACAACACCCAACCCACTGAGCCACACCCCTCAGGGCCAGCCTTATTTATTTATTTTTAATGGCTTAAATCTGTCCCTTGCAACATTGTTTACACTACTAATTTGGCTTTATAAACCTTTTACTCATAGATAAAAAACTTCTGGGCCCCTAGTAGACCAATATGCATTTTGATTTAGTTTCAACAGTACTTACACATTAAAGTACAAATAACTTGCACAGAGATGTCTTTTTTTTATTTTTTTAAACCTCACCTGAGGCCATGCTTATTAATCTTAGAGAGAGAGAGAAGAAGGGAGGGAAGGAGAGAGGAAGAGAAACATCTGTGTGAAAGAGAAACATTGATCTGTTTCCTCTTGCATGCACCCCGACCTGGGACGGAACCCGCAACCAAGGCATGTGCCCTGACTGAGAATCATATCTGCGATCTTTTCTCTAATTTCTAGTGTTGAGCAGTCATCGGATCTACAGGACCAGTTGAATCATCTGTTGAAATAGAATGGCTTGTAAGAAGGCTTTGCCTGGTGCTGAGGAGGAAGTTTCTACCATACTGTTGTGCTGTGGGTGTGATTGTCCATTTTCTTCTCCAAAAGTTAAGTTAGAAAAGGTCTGTGGTGATACACAGTTTCTCCTGAAAAGAAGCTAGGTGGTTGAATTTTGGAAGCATTTCTTGAATCAGACTAACCCATATTCTTGATTTTTTAAGTTACTCTATTTTTTAAAGGTGTTCTATTGGTTTGATGTTAAAGCAAAATTAAAAAATGTCCTAGTTTTTCTCATAGAACCTTAATGTCAAAAGTCATATTGCCTAAATGATTCTTAAACAAATACCAGTAGTGTTTTAAATTCAGACATAGAGCTTCTATTGTGCACATAGAATGATTAATACTCTTTTTAAAGAATTTTTTCTTTTAATCATAAATTCAGAAATATTTTTATTTCCTCCTCACAGAATGGTGATGGATAATACTTGTTTTCTTTTCTAATTCGGGAGATACTTATTTTATTCATTACAACAAATACCTAAATGAAAATTAGGCAAATTGTATCATATTCGGCCAGCTGCAAACTCCTGCCTTGACCTGCATTCCTAGGGTTTCTTTGTTGTTGTGACTCTTGATTACATGGCCTTGGGTTTATTTTGTAATATTGCTAGTAATCAGCAGATTCACTTGTGTGACATTGCCAAATGCCAAGGCAACTGAATTACTGTGAGTGATTGCATTGTGGGGTTGAGCCTTGGGGAAAACCTTATGTTGTTAGGCATTTATCTATGTTCATTGAATTCATCTTGTTAAATGGCATTGCCATTGTCTATAGTTAAGTCTGAATGTTTTTACTCTGTTTGAATTTGAAATGGGACTCTGTCTTGTTCCACTTTAGTTCTTAATTTACTAAGGGATTAGGAGATACCTGACATAAGAAAATGAAGTTTTCACTGGAAGGAAAAGAAAATAAGAGTCCAATTTAATTCATATTATATGTCACCAAATTGACTAATCATATCAGATTTCATTTATCCTTCATTGTACATATACATGTTAACTTAAGGTTAAAAAAGCAAACGAGGTGTGAAAAAATTCACTTTTGCATTTATTCCATAAGCTTTTATTACAATTATTAAATATAAACAAGCTCAATTTAACTTAAAATGAAGGGTTGCAAACTTATAGCAAATGTTCTTTTAAGAGTACAACATTTGAAGTATTATCCGAGGATATTACTATCACTGTTTGTTTTTTTTTTTAAGATTTTATTTATTTACATTTTAGAGACAGGGGAAGGGAGGGAGAAAGAGAGGGAGAGGAACATCAATGTGTGATTGCTTCTCACGCACCACCCCAGTGGGGACCCAGCCTGCAACCCAGGCATGTGCCCTAACTGGGAATCGAACCAGTGACCCTTTGGTTTGCAGGCTGGCACTCAACCCACTGAACCACGCCAGCCAGGGCCACTATTTTCATTCAACATGTTGTTGGTGGCTAGGCCTAGGACAGAAATTTTTAAAAAGTATAACTATAGCAATTAAGGGACAAAATTATTATTATTATCATATGGTAGGATTACCTACTTAGCAAATCTAAGGACTAATTTTTTTAAAAAGGTCTCCAATTTATTTTATTTTATTTTTAAAAAAGATTTTATTTATTTATTTTTAGAGAGGGGGCGGGAGGGAGGAAGAAAGGAGAGAAACATCAATGTGTGCTTCCCAATCACACGCCCCCTACTGGGGGACCCGACCACAACCCAGGCACGTACCCTGACGGGAATCGAACCAGTGACCCTTTGGTTTGCAGGCTGGCACTCAACCCACTGGACCATACCGGCTAGGGTGATAGCTTATTTCTTATAGAAATAGATAGGATACATAGAATTAAATGGTGATCAAACATATGGAAACAAAAACTACTTTAAATAAATCTGGGTTGTAGAGGATATGTTGGAGGGATAATATTTTTAAACTAATGAAAATTCAAATTTATGCAAGAAACTTCATGTAATGATACCAAAGCAGTTATATAAAGAAAAAAATATGCTTTAAATCTCTGTATTAGGGGTAAGGGTAGAAATAAATGTTTTCTTTTTTTTTAAAGCTGTTTGTGGTTAAAATTTAGAAAGAGAACAAAAGAAATCAAAATGGAATAAGAAAACCAAGCACAAATGACAAAAATTTGAAAAACATGAAACCATTAATTGGCTCTTATAGATAAAAATTGTCAGCTTAATAATAAAAATGCAAACTAATAAATTTATACTTGCATAGAAGATATATAAAATAAATCAGATTTGGAAAGAGTTATCTGTCAGCTTGATGCTAAAAATTTGATTACTAGTATCAAAATGTTTGGCTTTTATAAGAATATCACAAAATTGACATTTAAAAGAATATGTCAAGACCGGTTAGGAGAATTAATCCACTAATTGTCAAAACTAACCAATTAAAATGTCATTTGCTTGTGATGGCTTTTCTGAGACTTTTCTAAACTGTCAAAGAACATATTTCCATATACCCCTAAAGTATAGAAAATGATAGTAAGATACCCAATTCATTAGCTGAACTAATGTGGTTTTCATTAAAAAAATAAAAAGCAAGATAACGTGAGAAAATTTAGGAGATTCTTAATTATGAACATAGATGCAAAAATCGTAATAAAATCTCAGAAAAATTTAATAGAGAAATATTTTGGAGAATTGCTAAAATAATTCCAGAATTACAAAGTTGATATAACAGCTGCAAAACACTTTACATTAAGAAACGATAAAATCATATATTTCTGTAATATATACCAAAAAGGCATTTGAAAAACTTCTATTCAACTTCTATTTATTAAAATTTAAAAAAAATTGTTTCTAAAAGAGTATGTTTTAAAATCTAAGATCTGGCATATAATATTTGGTGAAGAAGAAAGAACTGTAGAATCCCAGAGTATTAGAGCGGTATGAGGCCTCAAAAAGTGATTACATTCTGGCCCCATACTTTACAGATGAAAAACCAAAGCCAGGAAGATGAAATGATTTACCTAAGGTCACTGAGCTTCAGTAGGTCTTTTGACTACTAGTGTAGCCCTCTATCATGTTACTTTCCTTATAAATAAGAACAAGGGCGCTGCCTGTTATTTCTAGTATTTAACATTAATATAAAGGAAAAGATGTTGAAAGTAATTGAATCCAGTCTGGGACAAAAGTAGTGTGTCCCAGCTCTGCATCTTTGGCAAGTAAGCGTCTAGCTCCTGCTGGAATGCTTCTAGTTTTGGGGACTCCTTAACTTAGGGATACTGGCCACTTTGGAAAGCCTTACTTCTGGAATGATGTTTCTGTGTACAGAACCAAAAGCTGAGTTTCTGAACGATCCTGTATTTGTCAGACCAGTATATTCCCAAGTGGGATGTGTGGAGGTACACACAAAGCCATCCTTGGAGGGAAAGGAAGAAAATATGAAAATTTCTATGTACGTTTATTTTTTATCTTAAAAAAGAAAATTTGCTTTTGCTAATATTTAAAATATGGCTTGACATGAGAGCTCCGATTTGGTCTAAAGAGCATACCGATCTACATAGTAAACCTGTCATTTAGCAGGGGTGATATTAAACAACAGCGTCAACAACAGCAAAAACCTGTAGCCAAGGCACTGGCTGATCAGAATGAATGGTGGTCCCAATGTGGTGCAGAATCAGCCCTGCACACTAGATCTTGAGGGAAAACTGGGAATGACCGAATCTGAATTGATAGTGGTTTGCTTTATTGCAGTTTATCTGTGCATGGTTAAGTGAATTTGAGGCTTATCAAATGATTCTTATGAATAACCACTAATTGGAGATAATATAATAAGGCAAGCACAAGGGAACAAGTGGAAATGATAGAACCCTTTCCTTAACCTCCCACTAATCTGACCCTTCAAGATAATAAAGATACCATTTTAACAAGGAGAAAGTGCTTTTCTAAAGAAACTAACTTTATGGAGAGAGTATTTTGTAAACTAATATTTAAGAGAGCTTTCATCATTATGTGATTGCCAAAAAAAAAAATCTATAAAAAACACTCATTTTTTACATATTCCATAGTTGGAAATATTCTTATTTACAAAAATATTTCAAAATATTTTTTCCATGGGTTTAATTTTTAAGAAAATAATACAGTACTTTCCTATTAATACTTAATAACAACTAACTGACATTAGGGAAGATTGTTATTGGCAAATGAAATTAAAAACGAGTATAATTTGGCCCTGGCTGGGTAGTTCAGTTGGTTAGAGCATTGTCCCAGTATGCCAAGGATGTGGGTTTGATCCCTGGTGAGGGCACATACAAGAATCAATCAATAAATGCATAAATAAGTGGAACAACAAATTGATGTTTCTCTCTCTTTCACCCATCAATAAATTTTTAAAAATGAGTATAATTTAGTAAATCTTCCATTTAGATATCCTTTCACTTGGAACCGTATATCTCCTTAGTATCCTAAAGAACAGATATGCTTCTTACAACCGCAAAAGGAAATAAGATATACAAATATAAGTGCGGAAGAAAAATAAATAAATACAACTTTCTGTAAGATGAAATGATAATACCCGGTAGACACACAAGTGAGTTGATAAAAAATTACTAGAGGTTAAGAATGGAGCAAAAGTTGCTTTCCTAAATAAAATTCAAAATTGACTGAGAACTGCTGCATATTGTATTGATTCCATCTTTATGACATTCTGGAAAAGGAGAACAGATCTGTGATTATTCTGGGGGTGAGGGGAGGTGTGAACAAAAAGGGGTTATGTACTAAACCTGACAAGCCCAGGGACGGGGGCAGGGCGCACATGGCAGACCTGACAAGCTCAGACTGAAAGAAACCACACAGAATGGTTTGATCAAAAATCCCTAGCTGGGATGTCATAGGAGGTAGTCACATTCCAGTCCTATAGCTTCCATAGCAAAGATCAATCTTTGCCTTAAGCAAGCCCTGTCTATTCTTGTGTATCTAGGACAACATACCTTTGAAATGTCAGAGTAATCTCTTTTTGTTAAAGTGTTTAGGATGGTTTTATGTGCATTTTGCCACAATTTATTTTTTTTAAAGACTTTATTTATTTATTTTAGAGAGAGGGGAAGGGAGGGAGGGAGAGAGGGAGAGTAACATTGGTGTGAGAGAGAAATGTCGCCTGGTTACCTCTCCTACGTGCCCTTTCTGGGGATCAAACATGAAACCAGGCATGGGCTCTGACCAGGAATCAAACGTGTGACCTTTTGCTCTGTGGGACCAACTGAGCCGACTGATCAGGGTAGGAATAATTTTCTTCTCTTGAAAACACAACTGCAGGCACCAGAGCACAACACCACCAGGACATGATACCACAGAACCTTTTCTTGGTATCATGTTCCCTGCATACCATCTGTATGTACTGTAAATGCTAATTTTTAAGTATCCTGTACCCACCAATGTAAAAGCAGTATGTGTTTCTCCATTTTACTTTTTATCCATTCTAGAGATTTCCCCACTTTGCTTTCTCCTGCCTCCTTAATCTGCCATCAGTGGATTTCAGGTACCTTATGTCCTCTCCTTTGATTCTAAGTTTGTGAAAGGAACTCAAAACTGCCATTCTCAAGAGCATTTTCCCAATCCGTTGAGATGTTGCCCTGGGCATGTCCTCAAAAACTTGGCTCAAATAAACTCTTATAAAACTTTTCTATAGGTTTGGACATTCTTTCCTCAACAGAGAGGCTTTTAGTCTAAAGGGGCAGGAAAAAACATTTTTGGGCAAGAGGTATGTTCTAAGAATTCACAGTAAAGGAAGGTGAATTTTGCCCTGGCCAGTATGGTTCAGTCGATTAAGCGTCTTCCCACAAGGTGAAAGGTTGCCAGTTCCATTCCCCATCAGGGTGCATGTCTGGGTTGCAAGTTTGGTCCCTGGGCCAGGCTGGCATGTTCCTTGCATCGATGTTTCTTTCCCTCTCTTTCTCCTTCCTTTCCCCTCTCTCTAAAAAATAAACAAGTAAAATCTTTTTAAAAAGGTTAATTTTACTGAATGTAAATTATATCTCAATAAACCTGACTTTAAAAAATAGATTGAGAAATGGCAAGTTCATTTCCCAAATGGGCAAAAATCATTATATATGTCGGTATTCATTTAAGTCAGAATATGAGATTTATAAAATGACAATCACAGTGAGCAATAAAGGAAGATAGTAATTAATAGTAATTGTCTCTTCCTGGTTGTAAAAACTAAAGATAGCCACAATGACACGGCCCAGCAGGGCCAGACCGTGGAGTAAGTCTGTGCTGGAGTGTCGGGCTGGAAGTGGCCCAGGGCGGGCAGCTGGCAGAGGCTGGGTGCTGGCTCGGAAGCGCATGAGGCTCAGGCCTCCCTGCCCTGGGATGGGGCCTTGGGTGAGGTCAGTCTCTGGAGCTGACTTCAGGGGACTGGAGTCCTGGAATCCAGAAACCCAGGAAACAGTGAGTGTGTCGCACCTTGCCTCTTGGCCCAGGCCCCAAACTCTTTCCCCTCCCCCCTCCCCCACTCCCACCCCCACCCCAACACTTAGACCTATGGCCCTACTGCCTGTCTCTTAACCCACTCCTCTGTCCCAGTGCACCCTTTCTCCAGGTTCATGCTCACACCCTTTCCTTTCAGCTACCTTTTCCCCCTCTAGGTAGTATGCTCTCTCCCCTCATCAAAACCTGGAAGGGCTTGCAGGTGAAAGCAGTACAGAATGGCCAAAAGTATAGCCTAGGTCGCATGGGAGCCCTCGGCTAAGAAGACCCGGCCCACTCCGCTGCCCTAGGACTGGGGTAGGGCAGAGCCTGGGCTTAGAGCTTTGCCTGGAGCTGGCTAGGCCTGGATGGGTTGGAACGGGGGGTCATGCAGACACCAGCTTCAGTATTTCTTCCTTCTCCCCAACTCACCCCGCCTTTGGGTTGGACCTACTACTACTACAGGCAGGTGCTAGAGAAATCAGTGGACCTCCAGACTAATGCCTGTGTCACTGCAGCCAGGTGGGCCCCCAAGCACTTTTGGAAAGACCTGCATAATGTACATGAAGAAGCAGCCTTGAGGTGGAATAGAGTGCTTTGTGCTGCCCCCATGAAGACCCCAGACAACAGCTTTCTCAAAAAATGGTGATGCTGGTCACTGGGGAATGAACCCATCTCTTCCGATCCATTCAGCATGCCTTGTCTACTACAGAACTAATTATCGCAGCACTGATCATCTTATTGCTGTGTGTAAGAATTTCCAATGACCGCCCCCCCCCCCCCCCGGGCCCCTTTACTCACGGGACACATTCAGACTCCTTGGACCTGACATTCAAGACTATCCAGCCCTGGCTGGTGTGGCTCAGTTGGTTGGGTGTCGTTCCACAAAGCTAAAGTTCTCAGGTTCGATTCCCAGTCAGGCTATACGCCTGGGCTGTGGGTTTGTCCCTGGTTGGGGCATGGGTAAGAGGCAAGTGAATGATGTTTCTCTCTCATATTGATGTGTCTCTCCCTTCCCCATTCTCTAAAAATAAATAAATAAAATCTTTAAAAAAAAAAGACTATCTACTGCTTTGGCTCTTTCCTGAGCAACCTTGGTTCTCTCTGATACAGTGTACTCACTGTAGCCAGACCTTTCCCCTCCTCCTGCCGTCAGTACTGCCAACATGACTTCTGCCTGCCAGCACGCAGTTATCTGAAACGCCCTCCCTCTCCTCTCTACCTTCCAAAGCCTGCGCATCCAGTACTTCACTGATTTCCTACCTACTTTGTGACCCTTTCCCCAATCCTTGAGCACCCTCTTCCCCAAACCACTACAGGACTTCCTTGCCTGTGCCACTCAGTTTATCAGTGAATAATGGAAAACGTTTCCTGTGCTCATGTTTTACCACCCCAGTTAAGAACACCCAGGGGACAGAAACCTTGCCCTACATTTACTTCATGCCTGGGTAGTGAAAGGAGCCAAGATTGTTATGCACTTAGATGGTTCTTGTGAGAGGGAACATGTTACTGGAATTGACAGAGGGTCAGGCAAGGCAATGATTTTGGGGGAAAAGTTCTCATAAGCATTTATTTAGAGATAAAGTTGTTTCCTATGTGACTCTTCAAGGAGAAATTTTTTGAGATTATATTTACTTAGAGAGAGGGGAAGGGAGAAAGAAAGAGGGAGAAACATCAATGTGTGAGAGCAAACATCAATTGTATGCCTCTAGCACATGCCCCAACAAGGACTTGTCTGCAACCCAGGCATGTGCCCAGGTATTTGCCCTGACCAGGAATTGAACAAGTATGTGCCAGGAATTGACCTTCTGCTTTGTGGGACAAAGCCCAGCCAACTGAGGCACACCAGTCAGTGCTCTTCAAGGAAAACTTAAGAAGGCTGCTAAATGCAATGCTTATGTATGCCATTCATGCTTTTTGCCCTAGAAGCCGAGCACTTTGACAGTTAGGGGGCTCTTCTGGAGGAAGAGTCCGAGGTTTGATCTGGCATATGAATATCATGATGACCCAGTGGAGTTTGATCTTTCCTGTCCTGTAAGATTGGGTTATTGAGTGAAGAGCTTATTTAAGCAAAAACCGTATGTCAAGCAGGTAATGCCCCATTGAGTTGTCGCAGGCTGTAGTATATCCTGCATGCCCAGAGGAACCTTGTACACTTATCACAAAAAGCCTGGGGGAAATACATTCCATTAGCAATAGGAAATTTTTAGGAGGAAAAGTGTATTTTTAAAAAGATTTTATTTATTTTTAGACAGAGGGGAAGGGAGGGAGAAAGAGAGGGAAAGAAGCATCACTGTGTGGTTGTCTCTTGCACCCTGTACTGGGGACCTGGCCTGCAACCCAGGCATGTGCCCTGATTGGGAATCGAACCCTTGACCCTTTGGTTTGCAGGTCGGTGCTCAATCCACCGAGCCACACCAGCCAGGGCAGGAGTATATTTTTTAAAACGTTAATTATCAAATCTATATTTTTCTTAGGTAGAAGTGGCTAAAAAGTATATTGAATATCACCTGGAAAAACATGGCTTCCAGGCACCGAGGTGGCTTTTACTCATGGCTACATGGAGAAGCTGAGAGAGGCTGTAATCAAACAGAGTGGCGATGTTATGTAGGCCTCTATCCTCACTGTTATGAATACAGACCATTTCCTATTGAACACAAATGTCAACCACTATTTGCTGGACTGACTCTCATTTAGGGTGATAAACTAAATTTAGTATGACTTAATAAAGGGAAGGAACTGGTCTGGCCCAAGAGAGAACTTATAAACTTAACCATAAACCAATGAGCCCAAAAGACCAGGGAGACCACTGAGTCTGCTCATATAATAACACACTGACCTGTTATCTTTAACATTATTTTCATAGCAAATTACAGGATACTGTGCCTTTCTTTTTTCTTTGAGTTGTTGTCAAATCATGCCCAAGTGACACTCTTAATAAACTGCCTTAAGGAACTTAGTCTGTTTACATGTGGGATAAGAAATGTCTTATGCAGGAGGCGTCTGGTCCCAGGTCATTTGGTTGCATGAATGTTAGGGTACAAACAAATAGGAAGCATGCCTGAAATTTTTCCCAGCACTCAAAACTTGCTAACAATTTATTGAGGTTTTAAACCCTGTCCATCTCCCTTACCTTGGGAAAAAGTTGAGTGTGGGAAAGAGAGGAGGGAAGCAGGTAGAAACATTATTGTAGGAACTAGACCTCCATACTCTTGAAATTAGCTAAATAAAATCTTAAAATTCCTGCTCACTTGTATGCCTGAGATTTTAAGGATGATATTGAAAAAAAAAAAACTCTTACGAAAGTACATAATAGTCAGGCAAGAGATAGGAGGGAGGGAGGAAACCCCAGAAGTGGCCCAGGACTAAGACAAAGGACGCGGATACAGAATAGAAACGCTGTTCTACGGCCGGTTCCTCAGGAATGAGTAAACTCTGGAGGTGCCTCAGGACTAGGACAAGGGACATGGATACAGGACAGGGACTGTGTTGTAACACCCATTGCCCCTGCTTTCTGGAAAAGTGCTGAATCACAGTGAATCATGACTGTACCTGCTCAGAAGATGCTACATGACCCCTGCTTCAATATAATATCATTATAATAAGTTAGAATTGTGAGACCTCCCCCCCAGCCCCGTGGGCAATCAAGAAAATCATGGAAGAGTGCAGTAGCTTAAAAGCAATATAACTACTTGTTCGTGCACAGTAAAAGCCCCCCAAACCAGCCAGGAAATATCTGTCCTATAAGAATAGAATCCCTCCGGCCACTGAGGGTCAATCTCTGCTTTGAGTTGACCCACTTCCATGTTCTGCGGCGTGTAGATTATCACTTAATAAATCTGCTCTCTCTCTTTCTGCTATATACCCTGTGTGTTTGGTTCAATTCATTGTTCATGTCTGCCAAGAACGTGGTTACCTGTGCCCACCTGCAATAATAGCATTACAAAAAGTTACATGATTTTTAAAGGAGGGTAGTTTATGAATGCTATTTACTTATTCCGTTATTTATACAGCAACCTGGGCTGCATTTGCTTTAGACGAGCCCAAAATTTAGGTAACCTGAGTATCCTTATTTAGTAAAAGGTGAAAGATTTATACGATCTGAAGAGAAACCAGAGTGTAAGAGTATTTTTATTTAGGAGAGAGACATTCCTGCAAAGTTATCTTATTACCTGTCAAGTAGCACTGAAAAATAAATTTTGGCACTTAGCTATTGATTGTAACTGGCAGGCAGCTGTTATTTGTCATGTAGGGGCTAAAAGAATGTTAATACTTTCCCCCTCATCTTCTAAGTTCTCCTAGGCTGGACTAATAAATTGAGAAACCTGCCTCCGGAGGGAGACTTTAGGAAGCCGCCTTAGCCTAATTTGAATTAAGCATGGTGAACAAGAGGGCTTGGGCTGGTGCGCCTGTTAACTAGCTACCCCTGTGTCCCACTGAGTTGTCTAGCAAGAATTTGCCTCCCCTGAGGAGCCTGCTGTTCCTGGTAGGTTTTTCTATCTGAATGTGGGGGGAAGGTCAAATTTTCCTTCTGAGTCTTTTTTTCCTTAATAAACAACTTAAAATTGGTATCCCAAAAAGACAGTTTCAGGATGGCAAAACGTCGGTCCGTTCATTTACAAAGTGTCAGCTCAAGCACTTAACATTCCCTCCCCCACCCCGTTTGTTTTTAAAATTGATTTTATCCCCTTCATCGCTTTCTTTGCTATCTGGGACTAAAGTAATCTTCAACCTTGTTTGGACTGATGCTGTTTCAGCATGATGGGGAGCTATATTTCAGTGACGTCTCTGCTAGCCTTGAATTGCCAGACGAAATCAAAATGCACAAAGTTTTATGGGGGTAAGTGTCTTTTTGTTTTGTTGTTTTTTTGTTTTAAGGCAGATACTTGTTCCTGTGCAGGGCACCATTCTGCTAATACCCAGGATAAGGCCGTGCGATGTGGGAGCATAGGGATTAGGCCTGGACGCTTAGGTTCCATTCCTCCTCTGCGCCTTAAATGTGGTATGACCTTGGACAATTTAATTAATCTCCTCGAGTCATCGTTTTCCAAATTGTAAAATGTAGATAATACTACAATCTGTTTATAGGGCTTTTATGAAAATTAAATGGGATAATAAAATGTGGAAAAGACTTTGAAAACTGCAGTGTGGAAATGAAGGCAACTGTCCCAGAACTGATAACCTTTCATCCCCTTATGTTCTCATCTTGGGTTGTTTATTCCTTCATTGTCATTGTAATGGAGTCTCTGGAAATTGAGGAGATAAATGCATGTGTGTGGTCCATCTAACTATGAAGTCAAAAGTTATTTTAAAATAATGTTAACTTTTGTCTTGTTATAAAATAATAAATGGATATTGTTAAAAAGCTGAAAAGTACAAAAAGTAAAAGACAAAATTACTACTACTGATATAGCCCAGGAATAACCTCTTTGACATTTTGATATATATCCTTTTAGGTTTATTTTTCCCTCTGTACGTGTAAGAGAATTGGGAGCATGCAATATATAGAATTTAGTATTCAAACCCTATTTAGCACATTTCCCAAGCCTAAACATTAAAAAATGTTTTAAATGTTTGTGTTACACAACTGTATTGTACAACTGTACCATACTCTGACCACTTCATGATGGGCTATTGCTCAGTTGCTTTTAATTTGGTGTAATAAGTTGAAAAACTGCAAAATGCATTACTAACATTAGTAGTAGTTATTTTTCTAGTAGCAGATCATTATGAAATTAATCTGAAGCTAAAAGGCTTTTTTGTAACTTTTTAAAAAAGATTTTATTTATTTATTTTTAGAGAGAGGGTATGGGAGGGAGAAAGAGAGGAAGAGAAACATCGATATGAGAAACATTGATCAGTTGCCTCTTGCACGCGCCCCAACAGGGGATTGGCCCCCAACTCGGGCATGTGCCCTGACCGGGAATCCAACTGGTAACCTTTTGCTTTGCAGGACGATGTCCAACCAACTGAGCCACTTTGGTCAGAGCTGTAATTTTTCTTTTCTGCCTTTTTACAATACTTGCATAGCATAGTACTTTTCAGAATGTGATCTAACAAAACCTACATGAGTATCATGATCGCCTCGGAGTGGGATCAGTACATTAATGACTGTCCTGAAGAATGGTCCCCAGAGACCATCAGCTAGCATACTCAGTTTTAACCATGACTTTCTAGACCTTCAGGTGGAGGACACTCAGGTCCTCTTTCTAGGACCTATGTTTTAACTAATACCATACCCTAATCAATTACATAGAAGAGTAATTCCCTTAATACCTAGTTGTATTGTAATACCTGGTCTGTGATTTTTCTTTTTTTAGGTGAGGGCCTCGGTGGTACTTTGTATTGGAAAGACCTTGTCATCCTTGCCCCCAAAATTGGGTTCTGCCTTCCATGTTTGGTCACTGCCAGTCTCGTTACAATTCACAATAAGAAACTAGAGTGATCGCTAAGAAACAGCGGAGAATATTATAACTATACCCTGAATGGTTCAAGTTTGGTGGGGAGCGAGTGTCTACTGAGTGAATCTCATGGAGGAAGACTGTCCTCTGGAAATCTCCATTTTATCTTCTGTTTAATGGCAACCTCCCAAAGTTTGGTATTTAACAAAGCACTTTTAAGTTAGTAAGTAGAGTGAAGCTCCCAGAAAGAGAATTGATGGCATTCAAAGAAAATCATCCTTATAATGTGTGTGCTCTGCATCTGCTGAGTGACCCAATAACTGTCCAAGCGCTGGAGATGAGCCACAAGTAAGTTCTGTTTTTAGGTGACCGTCATTTTTCTTCTGCAACATTTTGCCTTTTCAAACTCCCTAAGACAGGATTAGCCAAAAGATGCCAAGTAATATACAGTGGAGGAATCATAGGACAAAGAAAAGAACTAATATTTGATGCAAATTTCACATTTAAGGTAAATAAAAATTTCTGAGAGAGATCAATTAGTTTGTTCTTCCACTTATTTATGTGTTCATTGGTTTATTCTTTTCTTTTTTAGTATTGTATTATTTCCATTACCATTTATCCCCCTTATGCCCCCCGTCCCCTGACAGTCACCACACTGTTGTCCATGACCTTGAATCCTTTTTCCTTTTCACTTGATCCCTCCACCCCCTAACTCATTGGTTGGTTTTTGTATGTGCTCTGACCAGGACTGAATCCTCAACCTTGGCGCATGGTGATGACACTCTAACCAACTCAGCAGCCTGACCAGGGCCAAAGTGAAGCCAGAAAGGTTGGTGTTCATGCTGCCTGTCGCTACCAGAACCAGTAAGCAGAGACAGGGATTGAATCTTTATGGGCGCTTTATTCAGATGGTCAGTGATCTGAGAAGACAATGTGTTATGTACCCTAACAGACCGTGTTACATTTCCTTTCAATCCAGCCTTTTTTATAAGAAGAAAAAAGTATAGGTAAGGGACTTGGAATTCAAGGGAAAAGAGTGTAGGTAAGGGGTTTGGAATTCAGGAAAGAGGTTAGTCAGATAAAAGCTGCAGTCTAGCAATTTCCCTAACATCCTTTCACCCATTGACCCGTGATTTCTATCTGGGTCCTGTGTCCTGTGACCTGGGTGATTTTCCTTATCTGTTTCCTGGGCAGTGGGCTGTCTCTCCCTGGAGCACAATGGCTCAGATACCATCTCTGTTGTTTATGGTCTCTTCTGGAGCACAAAGGTTGACTTGCTTGTGGTCTCCTGGAGTCAGGGTGGGCTGTACCCTCAGTTCCTGAAACAATGGCGTTTTATGTGCATTAACTACTAAGCTTATTAACTATTACCTAAAACTAAAACTTTTCAACTCTTGAGTTCCCCTGTCAAAAGTAGAGTAGGTTTTATTTTATCAAAATGGAAAAGTACAAGCTTTAGAATCAGATACATGGGTTCAAATTCTGGCTCTATTATCTATTACTGGAATAAACTTGAATAAGGCACCAACTTTCTTTGAGATATAGTTTGTTTCACTGTAAAAGTAGTGATAACAATACCTACTTTGCAGAATTTTTATAAAGGTTAGCAATACTGTAACAAAACATTTATACGTACTGGGAACTCGGTAAATACAAGATATAGCCTTTTTTTTTCAAAGGTGGAAGGACTTCCTCCTCCTCCTCCTTCCTTCTTCTTTCTTCTTTCTTCTTTCCAGATAGCATCTTCAAGTTTCTGAACTACTTCCTGGTATAGTGGAGCCATTAATACTTTTTCACTGATGCACAGCCCTGTGTGACCTACTGCCTGATCCAATAGATTTACAGAATCAGAAAGGAAAGGGCTTTTGAACCCATTGCTCTGTCTAGTGGCTTTCAAAAAAGACACTTTTAATAGCATTATTATTATTATTTTATTGACTGATTTTAGAGAGAGAAGAAGGGGGGGTGAAGAGAATGAGAGAGAGAAACATCAATTTGTTGTACCACTTATTTATGCATTTGTTGGTTGATTTTTGTATGTGCCCCAACTGGGATTGAACCCAGAACCTTGGTGTATTGGGACAGCACTCCAACTGACTGAGCTACCTGGCCAGGGCTTAATAGCAGAATTTTTTTTTAAGCTGCACCATATTTAAAACACCAATACTTACTATGCCAGAGATTGCTTTACATAACTTCAATATATGAAGGGGCAAAAGCAATTTATCTGATGGTAACACAGAATCTCCTGTGTTCACTCCTGATTTCCAAGGCATGGGCACTTCACACACTTCCCAGGCACTCTGGGACTCATGGAAACACTAAAATCACCAGTCCAAAGCCTTCATTTTAGTGATGAATAACGTGAAGCTCAGTATTTTCTACACCTGTCTCTGAGGAGAGAATAGATTCTGGAATAATGAGTGTCCTTTTTTTGGATTGCCACCAAAGAAAAACTGGTACAACACTAGTGAATCCCATCTGGAAATAGGCGTCAAACTGGCAGCAGGATCTGAACATGAGTGAATACCATGTCAGAAGGTGTAGTCTTGTATCTTGAAATGGCGCTCATTAGTAAAACTTCTGGATGTTTTCTTCTGTCGAGATAAAGTGGCATAGCTTAGTGTGTGTTTTTGATGCACCCTTCAGGAAGAAGGAATTGTTGAAGTGGATGAGGAAACAGCAGCTGTCTTGAAGAATTCATGATGTGCCCAAGATTTTCTGATCAGACCAACTGGGGAGAAGTTGCTAACATGTAGAGGCTGTTTTGCTTTAGAATGAAAGGTTTGGCTTTCAATTTCTTACCCTCAGAGAACCATTTGAATAATCATTATGTTGACCACAGACCACGAAAGCAAGAGACATGTCATTATTCTTTTTCTTTTAAATCCTCACCTGAGAACATGCACACTCATTTTTTTATTTTTATTTTTTAGAGAGAGAGAGGGGGAGAAACATTGACGTGAGAGAGAAACATTGATTGGCAGCCTCTCGCATGCAACTCTACCAGAGACCAAACTGGCAACCTAGGCATGTGCCCTGACTGAGTATTCAATCCTTGATCTTTTGGTCTACGGGATGCCACTCCAACCAACTGAGCCACACCAGCCAGGGCTGATTTTGTTTCTTAATAAACAGCTTAAAAACAGCATCCCAAAAAGCAACTTCAGAATGGCAAAACTTTGGTCCCTTCACTTGACAATGTCCTTTGATGCACAAAAGATTTTAATTTTGAAGTCCAATTTATCTATTTTTTTCTTTGGTTGCTAGTGCTTTTGGTGTAATAGTTAAGAATCCATTGCTTAATCCACAGCCATGAAGATTCTTCTAGTACACCCAGCTTTGTTTTTCATGTTTAACTTTTAATCCATCTGAAATTTGCCTTAGCCTAACTGTTGAGGTAAGAGTGTGACTATTTTTCTAAACATTAACTAGTTCAAGTTTTCCCATGTCTTTTATTAAATGTACATAATTTCTCCACTGTTTGCTTCATACCTGAATTTCTTTTTTTTTTTTTTAGATTTTATTCATTTATTTCTAGAGAGAAGGGAAGGGAGGGAAAAAGGGAGGGAGAGAAACATCAATGCAAGAGAGAAGCATTGACTGGTTGCTTCCAACACAGGCCCCATACCGGGGACCAGCCCACAACTCAGGCAGGCACCCCAGCTGGGAGCTGAACCAGTTGGGTGTCATCCAGTTTGCGGGATGACACCCAACCCACTGAGACACATCAGCCAGGACATCATACCTTAATTTCTTATGTATATTTGATCCAGTATTCCACTGTATTCTACAATTATTTTCTAAAACATTTAAAATTTATATTTAGAATTATTCTAGTAACCAAGATATTGGTATAGAAGTTTCTATAGAATTTTATCACGTCATCTCTTACGACTACCCAACAAAGAAGACAGGTAGATATAACAGATATTAGCACCCCTCTTTGCCTTTCTCTCTCATATATTTTCTCCTTTTCCCCATTCATGTTATTATAAGTATTTTATTAATCCATTCATTTATTTATAATATTTTATTGTTACGCCAGGCTTAGTGATGGGTGTCAGGCCTCCTCTGGCTGACAGAACTTCTAACACTCACCAAAGTCATGACAGTAATGCACCTGAAGGCACTGAATGCGGAGGCCCAGGGAAATAAGATATCGATTCTGCTGTGGCCAGATAGTGGCACAGCATGGCGTTTAAGTACGCTGGCCTTGAAGTCAGATAGACTAGGTTCTACTTCGCTCTGTCACTTACATGTAATCTTGGGTAAGTTATCTTATCTCCCTAAACTCTTAGCTTCCTCATGTGGAATGGGGAGGTAATAATCACTTTTCCCCACTCAGGTCGTGAAGACCAAATGAGATGAAAATGTTAGCCCAATGCCTGGCATATAACAGGTAGCGACTTTTTTTTTAATTCTCACTAAAAGACATGCTTTTATTAATTTTAGAGAGAGTGGAAGTGGCGGTAGGGAGAGAGAGAGAGAGAAACTTCGGTGTCAGAGAGAAACATTGATCAGGTGCCCCCACCCCATGCCTGTATGCACTGTGACTGACCGGCTATCAAATCCACAACCCACGCATGTGCCCTGACTGAGAATTGAACCTGCAACTTTTTGGTGTAAGTGGTCAATGCTCCAACCAACTGAGTCACCAGGGTGTGATACGTACTTGAGAGAGAGAAGGGTTTATAAGTATGGATTTGTACTTAAGATTTTTGGTTGCTTGGGACTCTGTTCTAAGTGTTTGAGTTCTGACCATCTTTATAGGATTCCTTTATCATTCTCCCATATACTCTTTCTCTTGGGCTCAGAAATTCTGTAATCTCCATAAATTTTTTGCTTTCTGTGGCTTGTATTTTGTAGTAATTTTGGATACATTGAGCGTACATTGATACCCAAGTCACTCATGCCTTTTTCTCCTTCTTTTGTTACCTCATAAGCAGTCTTTAGGAATAAAGGTACTGTCTTGGCTGGGTAGCTCAGTTAGTGCATTGCAGGAAACACCAAGGTAGTGGGCATGGTTCTGGGTCAGTGTACATATAAGAATCAACCCATGAATGCATAAATAAGTGGAGCAACAAATCGATGTTCCTCTCCCTCTCTCCCTCTCTCTCTAAAAATAAAATAAAATAAAATAAATAAAGTAAAATAAATAAAATAAATTTACTCTTTGATTGCATGGAATGCTGCAAGGTGGTGCCTGCCAGAAGCCCAAGAAGACAACCTGGAAGTTTGGTTTGGGCCGCCCTCATCCAGTAAAAGATGGAATTTTTCCCCCTTTATTCCCTCCTGCCTTGCCTCCCGCCCCCAGCGTTCCCTCATTTAGTTCATGTCCATGGGTCGTACATATAAGTTCTTTGGCTTCTCCATTTCCTATACTGTTCTTAACCTCCCCCTGTCTATTTTGTATCTACCATTTATGTTTTTTATTCCCTGTACCTTTTCCCCCATTCTCCTCCCTTCTCCCCCCCACTGATGACCCTCCATGTGATCTCCATTTCTGTGATTCTGTTCCTGTTCCAGCAATTTGTTTAGTTTTGTTTTTGTTTTTTTAGGTTCAGTTGTTGATAGTTGTGAGTTTGTTGTCATTTTACTGTTCATATTTTTGATCATCTTTTTTCTTAGATTAGTCCCTTTAATATTTCATGTAATAAGGGCTTGGTGATGATGAACTCCTTTAACTTTACTTTGTCTGGGAAGCACTTTATCTGGTCTTCCACTCTAAATGATAGCTTCGCTGGATAGAGTAATCTTGGATATAGGCCCTTGCCTCTCATGACTTTGAATACTTCTTTCCAGCCCCTTCTTGCCTGTAAAGTTTCTTTTGAGAAATCAGCTGATAGTCTGATGGGAACCCCTCTGTAGATAACTGTCTCCTTTTCTCTCACTGCTTTTAAGATTCTCTCCTTATCTTTAATCTTGGGTAATGTAATGATGTTGTGCCTTGGTGTGTGCTTCCTTGGGTCCAACTTCTTTGGGATTCTGTGAGCTTCTTAGACTTCCTGGAAGTCTCTTTCCTTTGCCAGATTGGGGAAGTTCTCCTTCATTATTTTTTCAAATAAGTTTTCAATGTCTTGCTCTTCTTCTTCTCTTT
>PVJD01015694.1:0-23918 GCA_004026545.1 Mormoops blainvillei
CCTCCGCCACCTGCCCCAGCACCTCTCACTCCCCCATCCCCTCCCTCACCGTCTCCCATCAGCCTCCCCTCCATTCTTCCCTTAATTTCTGATTAATATGTTCTTAGCCAAGGAATGGGGGGAGAGAGAGAATCTTCTAAATAAATCATTTCGTCATGTGAACGGCTAATCTGCAAAGCACGGTGGCTATTTATCGAGTTTTTAGCAGTGCATGTTAAATAGTGATAGGGAGGCCACATTTACAAAACCCCGTCGGAGCACTGGGGAGGGGTCCTTAACTTCACTGCCCAGAAAGAAAAATGGTGAAGACAGAGATAAGAGGGCAGTGGGGCTTTGGCCCGGAACCGTTAGCGGGAGCAATTAAGCAGGCGGCAGCCCCCCCACCCCAGCCTTTCATCCCCCAGCCAGACGCAACCCCCGCCCCCCTCCCCGACTCACCCCTTCCCGAAGTCACTTCTATTTTATAGCCCAGCCAGACCGGTGGGATTTGAGCACAGCTGCCCCCACTCTGTGGGCCTCATCAGGCAAGAAACTTCACCTCCCTGTGCCTCGGTTTCCCCCTTCAGTTCCTTCTCCCAGAGTGCTTGACACCTGAAGGGAAAAAATTATTAGCTTTGATAAAGGAAGAGGAAATTTTAGAATTACAATTGATACTAGTATGCCAAGTAAAATCACACAATTCCTTCTAAGTTATTTTTTCCACAGAGAATTGTGTCTTAAATACGGGCTGTGGGTGCATTTTAATGTACTGGATGTGCTGGCGTGGGGTGGGGCTCCCAATCGTGAGCGTGCTCAGAACCCTCAGAGTTCTTAAAATAGCTCTGCTGCTGCTAATAATAATAATTAATAATAATAATGATAATGATAATAATACCTGCTTCCTCTTTTTTGAGTGTGTGCCGTGTGGTGGGCACTCTGTTCTGTGCTTTTCCGATCTCATTTTAGGTGATTTTAGCTTATTTTCTCATCTCTCAACCTTTCCCCGGAGATTAGGTTGAGTTTTTCACATCTTACAGGGTAGAGCCGGAGAGACAGCTGTTCAAAATAATGGCACCTGTGGGCCCAGTGCTGAGTTCAGAGGATTCTAAGCTAAACGGGACCCCGTCTTGACACCTGGAACCTTCAAATGGGGGCCAGGGAGATGCAGTTAATGCTGCCCAGCAGTGGACTGGCCTGCTTTTGCCAGATGATGAGCCTCCTGTCGACTGGAGGCAATCAAGTTCACACATCCTAGAAGTTATTCCTATGTTGAGCATGCAGGTGGATTAGATTCTGCGGTCAGACTGAGCACGGTTTGAGCCCTGGCCCTGCCCTTGGCGGGGAAGGAAACTGAAGCCCGTCGGTGTCAGTCTCCTCAGCTGTGAAATGGGTGTATTGACACCTCATAGGGCAGGTTGATGCAAACGTTAGAGAGTTTGTGCAAAAGGCCTGGCAAACAGTAGTTGCTCAATAAACGGCAGCTGCTCAGTGAAAAAAAATCATGACTTCTGGGCTTTCTGCTTGCCGGTCTCCAAAGGAGGGAATGGTGACGGAGGCTGACTCCTGGGGGCGCAGCTGGCGTGGGTCTCTAACCCTGGCTTCTGGCTTCCATTTGCCCTGTGATCACGTACCCGCTGGGTCTCAATTTCCTCACCTGTAAAATGGGATGATTAGGGTGGATTCAGTACTCGTGGGATGGGAGGAATACTATTAACAGCTACCCCTTGTAGTGCATGGGCCAGGGACTTGTGAATGGGGGTTAAGGGTGTGGCTAAGTCTTGAGTTCAGGACTTAGCACCACCACTTACGAGCTGTGTGACCTTGTATGAATCACTTTATCTCTCTACCTCTGTCCATCTGTGAGAGGTACCTGCCTCGTCAGGCTGTTCTGGGTGTTTGTGCCTGGGCTCCTTAGCTAGAGTTTCTGCTCTAGGGAGGCAGGGCCAAGGGTCTCAGGGCTGCACACACAGCCAGGACTAGTCAACACAGTGTTTGTTGATCGACTGTTTGATAAATATGCAAATAGTAACAACAAGTGGCCATAGCGAAACCGTCGGCTTCTGTGCATGTCACGCGGCCCACCCTGGGCAGTTCAGAGGACAGTCCTTAAACTGATGGTGTTGATGGTGTCCTACCTCCAACACCTGTCTCTCTCTGCCTGGGGTCAGAGGGCTTCCTATGGCCACAGGTGTGAGCTCGGTCCTCACACAGGGTAGGTCAGAAGTGCCAGGAAGTTAATGCCCCCAGGAGCCAGCCTCTATCAACAGCTGATGGGAGCAGGGGGACAAATGCCCCACCTTTCTCGCCCCTCCGAGGCACGTTCTCCAGCCTCCCAGAGGGAACAAGCCAAGCCATCACCTGCTATTCATGTGTCCTGTATTGTTTTTCCATTCTTCCTTGCCTTGCTGTCTCCCCAACACCCTGGAGCTTTTTGGGGACCCCCCCCAGAGAAAGGCCTTGCTCCGGCTCCTCAGGGTCTGCCTGGTGGGAGCCCAGCCGGGGGCAGTGGTTACAGCTGCATTCCACAGAGGCACCTACCTCCTCCATGAACAAAACATTTTTTCTCACCTTTCACACTTACGACTCTGATGGGCACTGTGAAGAGATAAGGAGGGGCGCTGAGAACTTCTAAAAAGCAGATCTCACCCTAGTCTTAGAGGGTCGACATTGGCTAGGGAGTTGAAGGAAGGTGGGTTTGCAGGGGTTGGGGTAAAGGGGTCCCCAAACAAGAGGAACAGTGCGTATGGGCCTGTCGGGGGAGGCGTGTGGTACATTTTGTCAGAGAGTGAGGGGATAGGTGCCCCCCACAAATTACTGAGTGATCTTCGGGAACTTGTATCACACACATCCCTGAGCCTCAATGTCCCCATCTGTCAAATGATCCAACGCCACCTATTCCCTCCCACCTCTCCTGCAGAGTGGGATGTGGAAACGCAGAGGTCCAAAACGGTCAAAGTGACTTAGGAATGTGACCCAAAGATAACAATTCCTGTTTCCTTTCAATGGCCACTGGTCGAGTACATGCTGTTGAGGCGCCTTGGAGGTCCTGTTTTGTTCCCCGCTTTTCCTCCAAGCCTTTGTGCTCGTGGAGGAACATTCTAGTGGAAGGGTGTGTCAAAGAAACAAAGCTACAAAATACATATGCACAGTAATGAATTTTATGAAAAAAAAAAGGCAGAATAAGCAGACAGTGTGGGAGAGGGAACATATTTTAGATAAGGCCTCTGGGAGCAGAGATTGGAGGCAGGTCGAAGAGCCCACTATGGGGAGAAGAGCAAGCCAGGCAGAGCACACAGGAGGTGCAAAGGCCCCGGGGCCATGCGGTTTGTTGGAGGTTTAGCAAGGAGGCCGGTGTAGCTGAGACACAGTAAGCAAGGCAAAGTGGGAGGTCACAGGAGTGGAGTCAGAGAGGCTTTTGGGGGTCCAGAGCCCACAGGGCCTGGTAGGCCTAAAGGGAGGAGTTTGCTTTTAATCTGAGTGGGCCAGGATCTGGGAGTCAAAGCTGGGTCAATGACCCCATCTGATTTATATTTAGGGGCCATCCTGACCGCTGTATGGAGAAGGGCCCATCGGGGGGCAAAGCAGAGGCAGCGAGGCGGTCGATGAGTCCCTTCCCTTTCTCGTCCACTCCCCAGCCTGTCACATCGGTCGCTGCTTCCCACGCACGCACGCACTCACGCACGCACGTCCCTCCAATGCCCAATCCCCAGGCCTCTTGGCGGCCGGGGAGTGATGGGCTGCAAATGAGGGGCAGGCAAGCGCCTCTAATTTCCACAAGCGCCGTGGGTAAAGGCTGTGGCAACGTGCAATTAAGCTCTGGGCTTTAAAAACACGGTAATAAGGGATACGGGCCGAGGAGGCAGCCTGGTAATTTAAATGATATCCAGCTCGAATATGGAGTGTCTAAATGTTCTCTTCCAGAGATTTATATCAGCATAGACCTGCCTCATTCATTTATTTAGTTAACTAGCTACTCATTGGTACGGCCTCCCAGCCAGTCTCGGGTGGGAGACAGAGACCTGGGTGGACGTTGGGGGCGTCTTCGTGCAGGGCTGGCCGGGGCAGGGGGTGGGGGAAGTAAAAGCCACAGCGACCATCGGCCTGTGCTGACAGCCTACTGTGTGCCTGGCATTCAAAAATCTATTGTGAGAATTAGAAGTGATGATATTCAACCCTGTGTGATGAACCCCCAAGTGCACATGAGGAAACTGAGGCACGGGGAGGAGAAATGACTCGTTCAAGGTCCCGCGGCTAGGGAATGGGGTAGAACACAGGTCTCTGCCGAACAAAGCTGGGGCTTCGCCTGTGACCTAACGCGGCATATCAGTTCCTGGCCTCTGGTCCTGCCGTGGGGGGCTGTTTCCCATCTAATGGTCGTGTAGCTGTCAGAATTCACCCGAGGGGCCCGTACAAAGGCCTTCACCTCGTTTGGCCTCTCCAACCTGCGTGGGACTTCATAGATCACATGGGGAAGGGAGGGAGAGAAATATCAACGTGAAAGAGAAACATCAGTTGGCTGCCTCTTCCATGTGCCCCGACTGGGGACCGAACCTGCAACCCAGGCATGTGCCCTGATGGGAATCGAACCGGCGACCTTTCAACTTTGTAGGATGATGCCTAACGAACTGAACCACCCCGGTCAGGGTTGCAAATACATTATTTGGGGGGGAAAAAAACCAACCCCCCAAAACCCCTAGGAGTACTCCGGTATGTGAAATACCATTTTACTGTAAAGAGAAAGTAACAGACCAAATACAGGGACAACAAACCGACGTTAACTACATTCTAACGAGATCGTGCTTGGCAAAGGCTGCAACCTAAAACTTGCTCTCTTCGTTAAAAAAGGAGCTAAGCAAACACATACTGACCTATCCATTGACCAGCCATTCCACACCTGGCTATATCCAGGCAAAATAAGGTCACCAAAGGACATGCGCAAGAATATTTATGGAAGCTTTCTTCATAACAGTGGCAAACCGGGAACTAAATGTCCAGCCAAAGGACAGTGGGTAATCAGCGGTGTGTGGATTCAGTGGAATACCACACAGCGATGAAAAGGAACGAACCGCAAACACGCCACACAGCATGATGAATTCCATGGACGTAACATCGAGTGGAAGAAGCGGACCCGAGAGGTTACATGCTGGCCCACCCACTGATGCCTGGGCATATAAATTTGGTCCATCCACACAGTGGGATATAAGATTCAGCCACAAAAAGGAATGGAGCTCTGATATGCGACAACATGGAGGAACATTGCAAACATTATGCTAAGTGAAAAGGGTCAGACACGAAAGGCCGTATAGCGTATGATTTCATTTATATGAAATGTCCAGAATGTAGAGACAGAAAGCAGATTAGTGGTTCCCAGGGGCCAGGGGTGATGGCCGAAGGACATGGAGTTTCTTTTTAAGGTGATAAAATATTCTGAAGTGGGTTGTGGTGATGGTTTTAGGACATTGTGAATATGGTAAAAACCATTGAATCATATACTTCAAATAGGTGAATTGTGTGGTGTGTGAATTATATCTCGAGCTGCTTTTTTAAAATAAGGGTACGTACTAAACGATTTCATTTGAAGTCCAAGAAGAGGCAAAACTACTCTTTGGGGAACAGAAGTCAGAACGGTGGGTATGCTTGGTGAGGCTGTTGACTGGGAGGGTACTTGGGGGCTCCCTGGAGGCTGGTAATACTCCATAACTTGATCTGGGTGTAAGCGAGGGGGTGGTACCCCTTGCTAGCTGTGTGACCTTGGGCCAGTCACTCTCCTCGCTACGCCCTAGTCCCTCTTCTGCCAGGTGGAGGTGATAACGGTCCCTCCCCCATCACCTTGCGTGAGGCTTAAAATGGGATAAGACCTTAAAGGTCCTCTTCTCCAGTGTCGACCTGGGCATAGACCACCTGGAATTTTGTTTAAATGGGTCTGAGACTGTGCATTTTGAACCAGCTCCCAGGTGACGTCTAGGCTGCAGCTCTGTGGACTGTGCTTCGAGTGGCCAGGCATTAAAGCGCTTAGCCTCCTGCAAACGCTGCATAAATGCAAGCCTTGGTCAGCAGACAAAGACCGGCACCCACCGCCTTAAGTTGCTATCTTTCCAGAGCTCCCTCCTCCCACCCAGGCCCCGCCCCTGCCCACTGCGCCCTAATTCTTTTCCTCCACGAAGGGCAGCAGGTCCCGTTCTCCCCTAGAGTCCCTCAGCCTCGTCCTGCCCCCACACGGTTCCAGGGCCTGGTTCACCCCTCCAGCCATGGGGGCCGGTTCCTTCCTCCCAGAGGTACCTTGGGTAGGTTTCTAGGAACAGCTGCCAGCAGCTGGGATATAATGGCCGCCCGGAGAGTCGTTAGGAGATAATTAATATTTGCAGCACAGAGCTGTGACTGCTAAGCCGCTCCTACCCACAGAGCTGGGGCCCCCAGACCTTCTCTGGGTGAGGGCCCCAGGCCCTCAGGGCGGCAGCATCTTGGGGGCAGGAGGGGGACCCTGGGTGCAGGGGCTTGGACGTGGCCAGTGGGGTCTGTTTTGGGCAGGGGGGGGTTCTCCTTCCACCCAGCTGTTAGAGTTGGTGACTTCCAGAGGCTGCCAGGCTGGACACATCACCAGGAGTGGTCAGAGGGCACCAGGGCCAGGGCTCAAGGTGGCCGCAGCCCCTCCTCGCACCTGAGGCCAGCTGGCCTTTGGCGGTTGCCATGGTGATGGCTGTCCCCAGCAGTTGGGCAAGGACGTTGCAGCAGCAGCAGCGGCAGCTGTGTGTGAGTGCGTGAGAGAGAGAGACAGCCTGTATCGGTTCCCCTCCGGTTTTCCATCTGTGAGGGGCAGGCATCTCAGCTACCCAGAGTCACCTCCCTCGACGCTTGTCTCGGGGACAGCAGCGGCTGCAGGCCTGGGCTCCGGTCTGCCACAGGCCCTTGGCTTGCCCTGTGACTCCACAGGAGCCTGACTGCTCTCCCAGCCCCAAAGCTTAGTACCTTTGAGGCTCCTCCCACCGGCAGACCAGCGAGCTTTCTGGAGCCTCAGTTTCCAGGTCCGTAAAATGGGGTTAATCACACTCAGAGAATTGTGATTAGGATTAAATGAGATAAATGTAAGCAAAACACTTCGTTCTCCTTGGAAACAGGACCTTGACACTCCCAGGTGGTAGGTCCTAGATGCTTAAAAGGGAAGGGACTTTTTCTAAGGGGTGGACTTCAGTATCAAATGCCTACTGTATACCAACACTGTGCTCCACGGCGACACACATTCCCTCTTCCACTGGTTTCTTCCTGAACGTCAGCTGCCTCATCTCATTTAATTCTCTCACCCTCTTCACGCAAAATTGGCCCGATCATCCCCACTCTACAGATGAAGAAACTGAGGCTCGGAGGGTCAAGCCAGGTACATTCCTAAGGTCAGACAATGAGGACGCTGCAGAACTGGAGTTCCAGCTCCCAAGGCCACGCTTGCCCCTCTGCATCACGGACCTCACTGGCCTCCAGTTTTCTAAGCCGACCTGCCTTCAAATCCCGGCTCTGCCACGTCCTTGCCTTGTGGCCTCGGCCGAATTGCCTTTCTGAGACTCGGTTGTTTCTCTGTAGCACCAGGGTAACAGCAGAACCTGCTTTATGGAGCCCCTTACGGGTTTAAATAGACGTGTGCTCAGTGCGTGGTGTGTAGTGAATGCCCGCGAGAGGACCTGTTGTTTTCCTCGTTGCCGCCATATTCTTTCTCCCTCTGTGGGAGCCTGGACCCCGTCACCGCCAAGTTCCCAGCTCGGGGAGGTCCCCATCGCCCTGTGGACGTGGAGGGCCCCTGGGCTTTGGAGCCTGGGCTGGCTCAGGGGCCGGGAGACGAGCCCTTTTCGGGAAGGTGAAGGCAGGAGGGGCTGCCATTTCTGGACGCTCTCAGCCTGCTTTCTAATCATCTGCCTGTTCCTGCCACGCAGCATTAGGCCGGGTGTGTGAGCATGGAGGGGGGCCAGGGAGGGAGGGCGCGTCTTGCCCTGGGAGGCTGCCTTCTGTCGCTAGACAAACAAACACACAGCACCCACGCTTGCTTGGAAATGGAGCGAGGCATTAAATACAAGCAAACCGCGGAGGCCGAGGCGGAAGGCCGGCTTCCTCGGGCTTCCTCGGACCTAGCTGGCCGCAGCCGCAGGCAGTAGCTATTCAAGAAGCAGCTGGTGCTCCTGGTGCCCGCTGTGCGCAGCCTGGGCTGACCAGCACCGCTCCAGATAGCAAGTGCGGGCTGCAGCGTTTGCCTGGTGCCTGCCACTGCCCCACGAGGGTGGCGAGGCACCTCCGGGTTACTCACGGTGGCCCCCTCACCCTGCACTTCTGAGCAGCACCTCCAGGCTGAGCATCTTCATCATGCACCCCAGGCAGCACGGTCCTCGAGTGTGGCTGTGGCCCCACCACCGCTTGGGATCCCTCACTCACACAGCCTTGGGAGAGACCACTGCTGGGGAGATAGATGGGCAAGAGACCATACCTCGGCTCTACCCCTCATGCTGTGTGACCCTAGAGAAGTCACCTCACCTCTCTGAGCCTCCCAAACCTCCCTATTTATAAAATGGCAAGTGTCCTAGTCCCTACACATTGGGTAGTAATGGGGATTAAAACCAAGGGTGTAGGGTTCCTGACATACAGTCAGCTCGTTAGTGATGGGCCCATTATTTTTTACTATGTGATCTTTTCCGGAAGTGACCTGAACCTCACTTTGTAAATCTGAGTGGTGAGGATAATTCTGTACCTGCCCCAGGGGAAATGAGCCCCTGTGGCTGAATACACGTGCGCTGCATTCCCTCCCTCTCCTTGGACAAGTAACAGGGTGATAATGAATAATAATAATAATAATAATGATAATGATAAATAGCTAAGATTTTGGAGCAGGTATATTGATGTAAGCCTGTGCTCCCCAATAGGTAGTCACTGTGGCCATTTTTAAAATTTTTAAGTTTTCTCATCGTGACTTTTAAAATGGAAATGAAATAAAAGGCGAAGAATTCGGTTTCTTGTCGCGCAACCACATTTCAAGTGAGCCCCACGTGGCTGGTGGCCACCACGCTGAAGGGTGCAGATACAGGACATCCCTCCCCCTGTAGAAAGTTCTTTTGGACGGCGCTGGTTTAGACCAGCGTGTCTCAAGCTTGACGTGCACGGGAATCCCGGGGGCGGTGCGGGAGGAAATGCGGACTCAGATTCAGAAAACCGCGGTGGAGGCTGAGACTGCATTCCTGTTGGGGCCCGTGGCCCACACTTCGAGGAACGAGGGTCCCGAGCTGGGCTGCCCAGGACGATGGCCACTCCCCACATGGGGCCCTTGAAGTGTGGTGTGTCCAAATCGAGATGTATATTAAATGTAAAATACACACTGAGTTTCAAAGACTCAGTGCAAAAAAAAATTTTTTTTAACTATCTAGCGAGTATGTTTTATAGTGATGTCATGTTGAAATAACATCTTAGATACATGGGTTTGAATAGTAAATATTTTTAAAATTAATTTCACCTGTTTCCTTTTACTTTTCCTTCTTAATATGTCCAGTAGAAAATGTAGAATTATACGTGGCTCACGTCTTTCTACCGGACAGCATTGACCTCTGCCCCCGTCCGAGTGTTATTTGTGAACGATCCGATTTCTGAAGTATAGTCTCAACTATACATCTTCGCCTTCACGTTTCCTGTTTTTTTTCCCGTACCCTCGATTGTTTCCTGGGCATTTTTCATCCCAACCAAAGGGTAAGATTGTGGATAGTAGGGGACCTTCTACCCACCACCGCACAGAATGTCACCTCCACTTGTTTGAATGGGTCCAGCAACACTCTCTCCTCTTCAAGACACGGCATCTTCACTTTTCTCTTTTTGGAACTCTCCCTCACCCCTGTACTCAGGTCAAGGGGTTTGAATGGGGCTCATCCATCTATAGTCTTAGATTGGTCATGCGGCCCAGGTTTGACCAATCAGAGCATTCTATCCCCGGATCATTGATTGGTTCTGGAACAACCACATGACTTATGCCGGGCCAATGGGATGCAGCCCCTGAACTTTGATGGACTTGCCGGAAGGACATAAGACGATCTGAAGTGGAAACTGGTGGGTTGCCCTGTTGAGTGAGTCCGCCTGAGAAGGGAGTCTACTAGCTGGGAAGAGGTGATTTCTCGTTGATATCTGAGCCAGGGTGCGGCCTCTGGGCCACCCTGCTTCATCTGGCTTTTCAGTTACACGAGTCACTCAGTGCACCCTCTTTTTAAAAAAAATTTATAAGAATTTGGGTTGTGTTCCAGCCATTTGCAACCAAAAGGGTCTCAGAACTAGACTCCTAATAGAGAAGTCCAAGAGGGAATTGCATTATTAATGTCTTGGCAAGATGGGGGTGGAAGACAGATCAAGTCTAGAAGATTCTGACAATCTTTCATTTCAACAGGGCAACGTGGGGCAATGGGTAGGGAGGCATCTCTGGGCATAAGGAACAGCTAGAACTGGAAAGGGGTGGCGTCTTCACACAACTGACACCTGCTCCCACCCTGCTGGGAGAGAGCACCCGCTCTTCTATCTCCCCGTGAACAGAAACAGGCCAGAAGAGGAGAACTGAGTTGAATTGAACTTGAGTCTTATTTTGAGCCTTCTTCTAGAGGAGATGACTGAGGCTTAGGCGCCCCCAGCTACCATCTCCCGGACACACTGAACTTGCTCGTTCAGTTTAGATGCCCCTTGTTCTTCGTCCGGCCGCACTGTGCTGTCAGCTAGCACTTCCCGACACAGGCTAAGTCTTCATACATGTCAGGAGCTGTTACTAATAACGCGCGCCAGTCTGTGTACCTGTGTAGTGTTTGCCCGTCTCTCCCGTAAGAGCGCCAGCTCCACACGGGCTGGGATCTCTGTTTTGTTCATCCTGTTACCCCCAGCGCCGGGCACAGTGTTGGCCACGCAGTAGATGCTTAATCATTATTTATTCAGAGAGCGCTTACATGCCCTTGGCTGTGTCCTGACTGATTACGGGGGTGCAATCTTTGGCCTGTCCCTTTAAGAACCTGTCTTCCTTTCCCAGCTCTTGTCCCCCAAATTAATTAAGTGTCCTGCCTCTCTGTAGGGTTAATCCTGTTATCAGCTGCCAGACACGCACTGACTGTGTAGTTACCTGTTTATGGTCCAGCTCCCCCCACCCCCCATTAAACTCAGGGACCTGCCTGCCTTAGGCACGGAGGTATCCCGCAGAGCCCTGCACATAGTAGGTGCCCAGTTATGTATGTACTGATGAATGAGTTGACGTTCCCCTTATTACACACCCATGCAAGCAGGAGGAAGAACCAGTTACCAGATGAGAAAAGGAAAAAGTCTGCATGCCCACAGAGCGAACCAGGATCGGGTTGTTTCTCTGGGAGGTGGGGCTCTGGGCGCTCCCGCGTGGAAAGGCAGGCACCCTCGGAAAGGGCGTCGGCATCCCTCACTAAGTGCGGAGCACCGCGGTTGGGAGCTGAGACCGCGCAGGAGAGCTTTCGTATCTGGATGTGACCTTTAAAGCCAGTGGTCCCTGGGAGCGTCTGGGGTGTTCTTGCGTGATTGCAGACGTCCTTGGCTCGGCTGGGCCATCTCCGTGGCAGCTGCCCGCGCCGGAAGGAGGGCAGGTCTCAGTGTGCCCTGTTACTGCTGTAATGCCAAGTGTCCCTGAAGTGGAGGGTGAAGCTGGCCTTGTCTGGCTCGGGGCTGGGTAACTGAGCTGCCCGAGACCCTGGCCCGTCAAGTCCCCCGCCACCCTGCCTGGCGGACAGTTCAGCCTTCTCCAGTGCACTCCTTCTGTCCTTGCCGCCCTCCTGCTCCACCAACCACCTCTTGTGTCCCTGCTTGCCCAGGGGCCTCACCCCCAAGGGCAGGTTGTGTGTCCTCGCTAGCGAGGGGCCTCGTGACCCAGGCTCCATCCAGCCCCGGCCCTGCCACGTGTGACCCCTCCTTTGGCAGGCGTTCTGCTTCTATGGGTTTCTGCTCAGACCAGCCAAGCCCGGGCAGATTTTGGTCAAGCATTTCAACTGTCTTCTCAAGAAGCCCTAACGTTGTCTCAGAGGGTCAGAAGCAGCCATCAGATGTTACGGACAATTGCTCTTGGGTAGAGAACAGGGCCTGGCATTTAGCAGGGGGTTCGACACATATTGTTTGAGCAAAAGACCTGAATGAGTAAACAGTTCCGGTGCTGGGGTTTCTGGAAGGACGGGAAGTGTGCAACAGCCTTCCTGGGCCAGGGCTGCACCAAGCACTCAGGCTCGGGACAGGCTGGGCACATTGAGATGCGGGGTCAGGCACTCAGATATTCATAGCCCCGTGGAGGCTTAGCCTAGAGGTGGCACGCCCTTGGGGGAGAGCCCAGATCGGCAAGGGGGTCTTGATCACAGTGAAGATTACAAGAGCTCGTTAAGCAGAAATCCTTTCTGGCAGACGGTCAGCTGGCTGCCAGGCCCAGACGTGGAAAGGAAAGCCCTTTCCCACAGGGAATCCCAGACGTCTTGAAACCATTGGAGCAAATGGTGGTGTCGTGAGTTAAACGACAGCAACGATAATGATGATAATCATGACAACGCATTTATTTAGAGTGACCGTGTCTAGGCACTCTGCATGCGTGATGCTGTTTAAGCTTCATCATCACCCCGCCAGGGACACACTGTATCCCCATTTCGGAGGTGAGGAACGTAAGGCTCAGTGCGTGGGAACGATGTGTTCAAGGCCAGCGGGTGACAGAGCAGGAACTTGAACCCGAGCAGCATCACAGCACAGCCTCTATACCATTGGCAGGTACTGAATTGAAAAGGATAGTAAAGAATGAGTTGGGGACAAGGGAGGCATAAAAATTATAAAAATGTAAAGTCATAGAATATCTGTGGATAGATGGAGAGGAGACCAGCACTGGTGGTTACCATGAATCAGAAGTGGAGGGGGAGTTTTACTCCACCTTTCGTGCTAGTTGAATATGGAACCATGCCTGGCGTGGTGGATCAAAACATTGGCCCCCGCTGTTCATCTGTCCCCTGTTCACACACTTTGCGTGTGATTTTGCAGTCCTCTCCTGCTCTGATCCTGAGTTCACCCATGTAACTTGCTGTGGCTAGTGCGATATTAGCAAATATACCATAAACAGAGGTCTGAAAATGGATTGCACGATTGGGCTTACTCCGATTTTGCCCTTTTGCATAGCTGTAAGGACATGCATAGGCTAACCTGCTGGAGGATGAGAGCCACGTCGGGCAGAGCTGAGTCGCCCCAGCCATTGCAGATCAGCTGACAGCCAGATGACATGTCAGTGAGCCCAGTCAAGATCAGCAGAGTTGCCTGGCCACTGACCACCACCACTGAGGTCTGGGGATTGTTCGTTTCACAGCATTATTGTGGCTGTTGATAGCTGCTACATGTGGCCATGCATTGCCTCTTCCAAGAGGAAAACAGTAGAACTTAAGTTCAAGCTGATATTTGCTGCTCTATAGGGGACCCTGAAATACACAGGTTCTCTTGCTCCCCTCGAATGTGTCTTTCTCCATTCTGACTTTGATGCTTCTAGTTAAGCCATTCCCCCCAAATCAAACTGTTCCTCCAAACTCCACCTCCTCCGGGAATCTCTCCACGGTCCCTGGCATGGCTGCCAAGCTGATTTTTCTAATATGTAATAGTATTACAGGGTGCGGCTACTGCACGACCAGAGCTGACCACGGTAGGCCCCGCGCTAAGCACCCTGCCAGCCCCATCTCATTCAGTCATCATTAAACCCTGTAAGGCAGCTGCTCAGTCATTATCCCCAAATTACGGATTGGGACCTGCGACCTGGAGAGAGGGAGACAGTTGCTCAGGTCACGCAGTAAGCCAGCTCGAGAGCTGAGATTCAACCACACGGCTGCCCAGCGTGCTCCTCATCTCCAAGCGGGAGGAAACTGCCCCTCTTTCATTATGTCTGCTTTGATGGGCAGAGCCTAATGCTCTCTTTGGATCAGCCTGGGTGGGAATAGCACATTTTCCCAATGCATCCTCAGCACAGCCCCGGGAGGTAGGAAAATGGGGGAAACTGAGGCCCGCCTTTAAATAATAAACTGGCTTGTCTAAGGTCACCTGGCTAGTCAGGCACAGAGTGGGGACTTGAACTTGGAGTGTCTGCTCCCTGGGTTGGGGACTCAGTAACCACAAACCCCGCAGGGTGAGGCTCCTGTCTGCGCCCACACTTCCAGCCTCTGCGTCTTTGCAGCGCAACCCCCCTCTTCCTGGGGCGTGCTTGCCTCCCGAGTGGACAGCGAAAACTCAAGGACAAAGCATTCTGGGGGACACTGGGGTCTGTGTTCTTCTCCCCCTCCTTCCAAAATTTGTTCAACGACCATGCTTTTCTGCACCCACTCGATGCCGGGCACTCTGCTTGACTCCTGGAGACACAGTGGTAATGAAAGAGACATGAACCTTGGCCTTGGTCTTGTAAAGCATCAGGAGGAGAGGGGCTAACTAATTATATGAATAACAAACTCTTTCCAGTTGGGGGACAGGCCGGTGGAAAGCAAGAAATGTGTCAGACCTGAGTTGGAATGCAAGCCCAGCCCTCAAACTTGCTGGGTTGTTCTGGGAGAGTGAGCTGATGTCTCTGTGTCTTTGTTTCCTCGTTTGGGGATCGTGAGAGTTAAAATGAGATGTTGACCGAACGTACTGAGAGCAGAACCGGGCCCCTGGTAGGCGCTTACGACATCAGGTGTCATTATTGTTGTGGTTGCTGGCCCCTGGCCGTCCTTTGACCAGGAGTCCCCACCTGCATATCTGGGAGGGGGGCCCTTCTCTAACCCCCTGACTTATAATCCATCATTAATGCGGCTGGAGGAAGGAGCTTTGAACAGGAACCGGCTCTGGTCGTTCCTGCTGTCCGCCGGCCAATCCTTGCCTTTCAAAGGCCTGATGAGGCTGCCAAATCCGCCCCAGGGACCTAATGCGATTGTCTCGCTTCTGCAGCTCTGCTGGGAAGCCTGGGCTTGGGGCTTCTGGTTGGGCTTCCAGAGGCCCCTGGAGCTGGGGGAGGCACTGGGGGCCACTTATGGGAGACCAGCGGGCCTGGGAGAAGCAGGAGACCGTGAGCTGCGCACCTACTAGGTGCTTGGCGAGATTCCACCAATGAAGACATGCTTCTTCAGTGTTAATGGGGCCACATAGACATAGTCGCTGTGATGACAGGAACATGGGACAGGGAGTCCTGATGCCTGAGTTCAATCCTACACTGACTCGGTGCCCTTAGGGATGACACGGGCTGCCTCGGTGTTTCCATCTCTGAGTTGTATCTCTCTCTGATTGTAGAGAGAGAGAGGAAAGAAGGGGAAGGGAGAGGTTTGTGGTTATACTTATTGAATGCACTCACTGGCTGAACCTTGTATGTACCTTGACTTGGGACTAAACCCACCACCTTGATGTATCAGGATGACACTCTAGCCACCTGAGCTACCTGGCAGGGCTGAGTTGTATCTCTCTTTTATAAGGCTGTATGGTTCTGCATTTACAAGTGGATGCTCTGGATTGAGACTGCCTGGCTTCTAGTCACTGAATGCCTGTGTGATTTCGGGCCAGTTGCTTAACCTCTCTGTGCCACAGGCTCAGAGACAGTAAAATACTCATGGTGATAATACCTGGCTCTGGTGCCAAAAAGCTGGATGACTCCAAGCAACGCGCTTCTCCTCTCTGAACCCCCGTGTCCTCATTTCTGCATCAGGGTCAATGAGAATGCCTGCCTCTGGGGTTGCCGTGAGCATTAAATGAGATGATCTGTGCCAAGTATTGAAACTGACCTTGGCACCGAATAACCGGTTTGCAGTTGACAAGCCCCTGCTACTCGCTTTTCCCCCTCCTCTTCCCAGTTGCTCTCCTCCCCGCCCCCAGTGTTGGGTACTCGCCACGAGCCATGTACTTTTCTAGGCACGGCGCACCTCCAGGATTATTTTAAGAATCAAAAGCACCCAACGGGAAAGCGCTCTGGCCATGTCAAGGCTGATCTGCCACAGAGAAGAAGAGGTGATAAATTCACACTGTGGCTGGCGGGGACTTCTTTTTCAGCTCACTCTCATCGAGGGTCATTAATTTAGAGCCTCGACTCGGATCTCTATCATCGATGGCTGTGGTGTCAGTCATATGGTATTCACCAACCTCGGTTACTCGTGTATCACCGTTATAATTATTTGCCCTGTACCGCATATAACCGTGCTTTATATCCTGTTTTGTTTAGAATCACTCCGTTTCTGACACTTCAGTTTAACCTTAACTTGAGTGACACTGGCCCTGAAACTAAGTTTGCTGGGCTAGCATGTGCTAAACACTTAGCCATTAAGTGAAATAAGAAAATGTGTCCCCATTTTCTTTTCTGCAAAAAAGCCACCCTTACATGTGCCCTCTCCTAATATTGGGCTGCTATACCAGGCGTTGCCTTCTAACCGTTCAGATAATTAGAAAACCCTTCGATTCGTTGGTTTGTGTTTATCAAAGGCTATCTCCTTTCCCCAAGCGGAGGGCTTGCTGTCACATGTGGCTGTGATGACGTTAATTTGATAATGCTAAGTTCAGTTACTTGTGCATCACCATCGTCATAATCATCTTTTCTTTTTTTTTTTTTGGCATGGTGCCCACATGCCAAATACAATTACTCAACATTTTGTTTTGAATGGCTCTTTAAAAAAAAATTTTTTTTTAAATTCGGCCTCAGTGTAAGCAATGATATCTATGGAATCATGAATGTTTTTCTTTCTATAGCATACATTACAGGGAACACTTAGCTATTAAATAAAATAAAATGTTTGTCATCAGCCACCCAAAAGTGTCCCCCTGTGTGCCGTATTCTAATAGTGGGCTGATGTCCCAAGCGTGACCCTATTACCACTCAGCTAGTTAAGACACTCTTTGATTTATGGCTTCATATTTACTGAGAGCCGCCCCCTTGTCCCGAGCGTTGAGATCCATCAATGTATAGGGAGCCTACTGCTCTCGTCTCGAGTGGCTCGGGAAACGGGAGTGCCGGGGTCCTCCCTGAAGCCTTATTCTGACCTGCCTTTTGGCTCATAAAAAGCACTTTCTCAGCCCCTCTGCTCTGCCACCCGTATCTCTCTCCTCCCTAGCACTCAAAGACACAAAAAGAGTTAACATCCGTCTTCCACTCTTCTTGACACATCCCACCCTGGGTCCCTGTGGGTAATCAGCAGCTTCCCTTGAGCAATGACCTTGCCCCCCACCACGGGGCTATCAAGAGACAGATATAAACACCTCAAAGTTCCCCGCGAGTTCCCTTAATTGGCACCTTTCTGTTCTGCTTTAAATTAATCAAAGCCAGTCCGATATTAATACTGTAGGGGGAATTAAAATCATGCAACGCATTAAAGATGTAATTTAAAATTAATAACTCATAATTATTTATCATGGCGTATCAGTGGAGCTATGAATTTTCCCTTCTAACCCGGCGCACATTCTCCTGCCTTGGCTTTTAATAGCATCTAGACCATTGCCGTACCCAGCCCCGGTTCCCGCAGACACCCAACCTACGAGATGTAATTCATTTAATTTAATTTTGGGGGGCTTAATTGTGGTAAATCACTACTTAAGAGAAGACATCTATTTGAAAGGACAAATTGGGATAATTTAATAAAAGCTGGAGTGAAGAAACCTAAGGACTTAATCACGCGCTGTGGGTTTCGATCAGAGAAGCACCCTATTCTCTGATTCATTTGTTGAGAGATGCGGGGTTCAGAGCCCAAGTCTTTAAAAACAATGGCACTGTTCACATGGTTTAACAGATAATGGAAACAACCCCCATGTTTATCTATGGGATTGAGCAAATAAACTCTGGTCTCTCCATCCCATGGAATACTATGCAGTCATGTAAAAGGATAAGAATAAATTTTGCATATCGACATGGAAGAATTGCCAGTACATATGGTTTAAAAGTGATAGAACAGGGTGTAGCATGCTATTATGACAAATAGAAAAATACATACACAGTTATGCATATAGTACAGATGATCCCTGAAAAGAAATATAAGAAACTGGTATCACTGGTTGCCTCTGGGGACAAAATTGGGTAGCTGGGGGACCAAGGACATAGGGAGAGGTACATTCTTTGTACAATTTTGTAGCTTTTGAATCTTGTAGCTCATGCAAGTATTGGCAATTCAAACAGATAAAAAATTAAAATAGTGATAGCAGGAAAGAGTGGGCAGCTTGGGCCTTGGATACCTTGTACCCTCTCGCTTTCCTTTCCAAATGCCTCTGGCACTCTGTGCACCATCTGCTTATCATAATAATTGCTACCATGCGACCAGTGTCCTCTCTGGACTGGTCACTCTGCAGACTTCATCCTGCTTGGCTGTCATATCAGCCTGAGAAGCAGGTCTTATTAACCTCGTTGACGTCAACATTTCATTATGAGAAACTTCAAACATAAGGTGAATTTTTCAGTGACCATACCTATATGCACCACCTAAACTCTATCATCCTCTTGCTTTATCACAGCCTGTTGCATTTATCCACCCCTCTCTCCACCCATCAGGCCATCTCATTGTTTTTTGTGCAATTCGGGGAGAAGTGCAGACATCTATACCTTTTCCCCTAAATACTTCAGTGTGTCACTAATTAACTGGAATGCAACATTTGATGAGGGCACCTTTTTAAAAAAAATATAAAATTTACAAGTAGTGAAGAACACTAATCTTCAGTGTACTATTTGCTGAGTTAAAAAAATATTTTTTAAGTTCTCACCCAAGGGTACATTCATTGATTTTGGAGAGAGAGAAAGGGAGGGAGGGAGGGAGAGAGAAAGAGAGAGCGAGAGAGAGAACTGCTGATCAACTGCCTGCCATATGCACCCTGACGGGGATCAAACCTGCAACCTAGGTATGTGCCCTGACCGGGGACTGAACCTACAAATTTTTGGAGTTTGACACGACGCTCTGACTAGCCGAGCCACCCAGCTAGGGTCCATTCACTGAGTTTTGATCAGTGCTAACACTCGAACAGCCCAGGCCCCTGGAATGATACAGAATATTTCCATCTCCCCAGAAAATGCCCTCATTCCCCATCCTCATTGATCCCCAGCTTCTAGATGCAAGAATTATTCCCTTTTTTTCCTGCCGTGGACTGGTTTGACTATGGTAAAACTTCATGTCATTGGGGCCGTGTGGTACGGACTCTTGTGTGAGTCTTCTTTCACTTGGCGTAAATTTTGGAGGCTCACGCATGTTGTTGCGTTTATAAGTAGTTCACTCCTCGTACTGCTGGGTACGAGTCCATTATGCGGACCGTTCCCAGTTTATTTATCTGTTAACCTGTTGGCGGCCATCTGTGCTTTTCCCATTTGGGGGCTATTATAGGTAAGGCTGCTGTGAACCCTTTATACAAAATTTTCGTGGGCATGTTTTTGTTTTATTTACTTTTTGCTTTAAAAAAAATTATTTATTGGTTTGAAAGAAAGTGATTCCAAGAGAGAAAGAGAAACAAACATTGATTTGCTGTCCCACTTACTTATGCATTCGTTGGTTACTTCTTATATGTGCCCTGACCAGGGACTGAACCTGCGGTCTTGGCGTATTATGATGATGCTCTAACTAACTGAGCTACCCAGCCAAGGCATGGGCATGTTTTTATTTTTATTTAATTTTTTATTAAAATTTTTTTATTTATTTTTAGAGAGAGGGGAAAGGAGGGAGAAAGAGAGGGAGAGAAACATCGATGTGTGGCTGCCTCTTGCGCGCCCCCCATTGGGGACCTGGCCCCTCAGCCCAGGCAGGTGCCCTGACTGGGAATTGAACTAGTGACCCTGTGGTTCGCAGGCCGGCACTCACTCCACTGAGCCACACCACCCAGGGCATTATTTACCTGGGATGAATACTGAGGAGCGGAATAGTTGGGTCATATAATAAGGGTAGGTTTCGTTTTATGTGAAAATGCAACACATATTTCCAAAGTGGGCGTACCCACCCGCCCTGTTGGGTGACAGAGAATTACTCGTCACTGGGCACCGAGCGGCCTGTGCGCTGACTGGTGCGGTGCTCAGGCCGCTCCACACACTTGCCGACATTTGGTGATGTCACTCTTTAATTGTGGTCATTCTGGTGGGCGTGTCACGGGGTCTCATTACTATTTAACTCGCCATTTGCCGGACGCCTGGTGATGTTTTCAGCTCCATTGGAAAGACACCACAATAGAGGCTCAGAGAGGCGAAGTCATCTGCTCAAGCCTGCGCAGATGGAGGCGCCAGGGGTCAAACCCCCGTCTCTTGGCTTTGAAACTCCAGGTCCCCGTTCCAAAGCTGTGCTGGGTTAGTCTTTCCCTGAATCCCCCGCCGAATCTCCTGTCACGAGGCACCTTTCCTGTGCTCTGCTGTCTTAGTTATGCTTATAGATTTAATTCACACCCCCCACCTCTTTCCAAAAAGAGTCTAAGGACATTTACAACCAGCTAATAAGGATACTAAAATGAAACAGAATCAGAATCAAGGTAACAAGGACCACCCAGGTGTCCAGACCCATGGAGTGACTTGATTGAGTGTAAACTTTAGGCTTTGAGCTCCCGGGCAACCAGCAAAAGACATGTGTTATTGACACAGAGGAAAGAATTCTACAAGCAGCGGAAAGCTCGCGTTGGGTAAAGCCACTAAGTATTCTCTATGGCATTTTTACAGCAAATGGAAGAAGCGGGTTTTGCTGTCGAAATCCCAGCTCAGTGAGGGCAACACCATCTGAGGTTCGGAGCCACATGCGTCCATGACGGATTCATATGATTTGGGGATTGTCTTTGGCCGCATGTGGAGGCAGGGCGACTTGACCTCGGAAACCGCTCTTGGCAGGGCAGACACTGTTGGTTTTGTGGGATGCAGAGCACCCTTCCTTGCTAAGCATCTCCTTGCTGTTGTTTTTATGTCATTTCCATGGGTTCAGACTTGGCAGAGGCCCAGATGGCCTTGGGCTGATGGCTGAGCACAGACATTGGGAAGCTTTATGTTTATGGTCCAGACTTCGTTTGCAAACAACTGTAACTGCAATTCCCGAGTGTTCTCACCCTTGACCATTTTGTGTGTGTGTGTGTGTGAGCTCCTGGGTTCTGATTCAGGAAAACTAGTGTTTGCAAAAGCTAAGTAGGAGCAAACCACGCTGTCCTTGCAGCCCCTCCATTGGCCAGAGGTGGCCTGGAGCCCACCATTCCCCCTCCTCTGATGGTTTCTTGCTCATCGTCTTTTGAGGGAACCTCCTTCCCCTTCTCTCAGCATCCATGGCTCAGGCAAAGCTACTCCTCAACCCTCAGCTTCAGGGGCGGGCACAAGACCTGCCCTGACCAATCAGCACCCTTCATGCCTCCGCCTGTAACCACTGGTTAAAGGTTGTGCACATAACTCATCAGGGCCAATGAGGTTCCATGCTGGTGCTTCTCGGGGTAAAGAAATGGTCTCTTTACCTTGGGTTGCTCACGTGGAAGGGTTCGCCCTGGGGCTTTTGGTGGCTATTTTGCCCCTGGGTAGATAGAGCCTGCTTGAGAATAAGACCAACTCTGAGCAAAGCACAGCCAAAAGGTGGAGAGTGACAGGTTCCACATGGCAGGCACTGGGCTCCTGGATCCAGCTGTGCCTGGAACACAGGAGGTGCTCATTAAATATTAGCAGAATGAATCACCCAGTGGTCAGCTTTAGGAACGGGGTCGGCACACGCAAGATGCCCAGACAATGCTTACGGCATCAATGACTGACCCAGCCTACCCCCAAGTGGGCGCTGGTTTGTTTCTCTCTGGAGCCCTATGGTGCCCACGCCGGGTAGGCGGGGTCCCTGAAGCCAGATGTGGCCCATGGAGGCTGCACTGGCCCCTTGGAGACTGGGGCTCTCAAGCAAAACTGACACACTCAGCCGCTCTCACTGCCCACTGACGGCAGCTGGAGGTGGAAAGCAGAAATCAATACGAAGATTGGCTTTGGAGGAAAGGAAAAGAAGAAAAGGCCTTCTGTCCTTCCCCGAGGAGGCAGCTGCAGAAAGGCCAGGTGGCGGGGCTGACCAGCAGGGTCGCGTGCAATGCTGACCGACCTCTGCGTCCCTGCGCTGTGCTCTGCACCCTGAGCCACACGTCCAGACCCCCGTCCCCAGGCCTCGTTCACAGACATGCTCAGCTCCGGATGCTCTGAAAGTTAGTCCTAGGACACATGTCTCTGCTCTGAATTTAGGTGTTTATCATAGGCAGGAAGGTGCCTCAGTACCCAGCAGGTCCCCCGGTGTCTGATGCCAACATCTAGGTGCTGGGACATAGGGGTGAACAAGACAGACAAAAGTCCCTGCCTTCATGCCTCCCTACGAACCGTCTAGGGAGGAAGAAGATAAGGAACACGACAAGCAAAATATGTAGAGTGTTTGATGGTTGCAAATGCCAAGGAGAAAAGTGTATCAGGGACGGGGTAAGAGAGGCTGGATGGGGGGTGGCGACAGTATATATAAACAGCTGATGAAGGAGCAGGCCGCGTGGTTATCTGGAGAAGGAGTAGTGTGCCAGGAAGATGGAACAGCCAGTGACAAGGCCCTGAGGTAGGAACACACTTGGAAACCTTGAAGGTTAGCAAGGAGGCTTGCATTGTCGGGGTGAGTGCACGAGAGGAAAATTAGTGGGAGATGAGGTCAGAGGGGTAAGGAGGGGTGGGGAGTTGGAGGAGCCATGCTTGGTGACATTTTCTGATTGAGATGGGAGGCCACTGGGGGACCCTGAGCAGAGAAATTACGTGGTGGCTCCCATGCCATTGGGTGAAGAGTGTGGCACGGGCAGAAGCAGGTGGTAAGTGAGTTGGAAGGAAGTTGTGTCGGTGGCTTGGGCCAGGGTTGTAGCCGAAGGCGGTGTGGACACATTCATTAACTCATCCCAAATGCTTTCATCACTCGGAAATCATTCCGTGTGTTTAAAGCATCTTGGAAAAAAGAAAAATGGTAAGCCTGTGGCTGGGAAAGCCCAGTCGGGTAGGAACTCCCATCACACCTTCTTCTGCAGCCTCAGCCTTGTCTTTCTTAGGACGTGAGGCTGTTCGCGCCCTTCCACCTGCGCAGCCCTTCCCTCCTGTCTGCCCCTTGCTTCTCAGACTCCCACCGCGCCCTGTAACACCTGGCCGATTCCACCGAGTGCCCAGGTACCGCCAGCCCTGCCTTCAGGGGACATATGGTTAAGGGGCCAGAGGAGATGACGGGGGCTTTCCTTTTCCACAGGGAGGCTGCACAATGTGGCGGTGGCCAGGGGCATGGGCTCTGGGTCCAAGTCCCCACCCTGCCTCTCGTAGGCTGTATGTCCTTGGGCAAGTGAGGGACCTTCTCTGGGCCCCGAAGCCCTCCTCAGAATGCACCTAGTAGGAGTACCCCCTTCCAGAGTGGGTCCAGATTAGGAGGGACCTGAAGCTTGTACAATTTTGGAAGACCTTATTAAATTTTTTTTTCTAAAACTTAGACCCAGGGGTGCATATTGATTTAAAAGGGCCGGTGTGAGCTTCAACTTCAGATGCATCATGGTAACTCTCTGCCCCCTGTGCCTACCTCACTGAACCACCGGAGGATTAAATGAGGTGACACTAATAATTCTGTAAAGAAATTAATGAAAATAGCCCTGGCTGGTGTAGCTCAGTGGGTTGAGCGCCAGCCCGCGAACCAAAGGGTTGCAGGTTCGATTCCCAGTCAGGGCACATGCCTGGGTTGCGGGCCAGGTCCCCTGCGGGGGGCATGCAAGAGGCAACCACGTATTGATGTTTCTCTCCCTCTCTTTCTCCCTCCCTTCTCCTCTCTCTAAAAATAAATAAATAAAATCTTAAAAAAATAAAAAGAAATCAGCTTTGGGCAGTTTCTTAGATACTCATTCATTCATTCAGCCAACCAGTATTCACTGAGCATCTACCTACTGTGTACCACACACAGTTGTGGGTGCTGAATAAGATAGTGAGCAGAGCAGACAAAAAGCTCACATCCCTGGGGGGGAAATATAAAGAA
>PVJD01015695.1:0-23930 GCA_004026545.1 Mormoops blainvillei
GTGCCCACTGCAGCCAATGCCCATTTATAATCCCAGCCCTAGGCAACCACTATTGTCAGTCAATTTTCTGTCATACTATAATGAAGTCATACCATATGAGGTCTTTAGTGTAATGTTTGTGTTTGTCCATGTACAAGTAGAAAACATTTAGATTACTTTCACTTTTTCACTATTTTGAATAACTGCTATTATACCCATTTGCATACAAGTCTTTATGCAGAGATATGTTCATAGTTTTTGGAGGGTAGATACCTAGAATTAAAATTGCCGTGTCACATTGTACATTTTTGTGTGACTTATTAAGAAGTTGCCAGATTATATCTAGAGTGGTGGCACTCTTTTACATACCCATCTGTAATGTAAAAATGTTCTAGTTTCTCTGTATAACCTGTTATTTCCTGTAGGTTTTTATTTTATTACTTTTTTAATTTTAGGATAGACATGCTATAAGGTCTGAAGGAATATCTCATTGTGTTTTTAATTTGAAATTTTTAATAAGTAATGATGTTGAGCATCTTTCCACATGCTTTCTGGACACTTCTGTATCTTTGAAGAAATTATTTATTCAAAGCATTTCATCATTTTGAATTGGCCTTCTTATTCTTTATATATCTTCAGCTCAAGTCCTTTATCAGACATTTTATTTATAGAGTTTTATTTCCTTTTATGTGTTGTCTTTTCACATTTCTTGATAGTTAATTTTGAAGTACAAAGCTTTTCAATTTTTATGAAATCCTGTTTATCTGTGTTTTGTTGTTGTTCTTTTTTGGGGTTTTTTTGTTTTGTTTTTTTTCTTACACTTTTAGTGTTAATCTAGGAAGGCATTGCCAAACCCATGATCATGAAAATTTACACCAATGTTTTTCTAAAAATTTTAGTTTTAGCCCTTACAGTCAGGTCTCTAATCCATGTTGAGTTCATTTTTTGTGCATGATATGATATATAATCAAATATAGTAATGAATATCTGAGAGTATGAGGACAAAATGTGCACTCCACTCAATATGCTCACCCTTGCTTCTTAATTTTTACAGATTAGGGTTTAATGACTATTTCAAAGAATAAAATCTTCTATGTAAAAGAAATGCATATATTTATGAGAAAATATTACTATACCCTGTGTATACAGATAAAAATGGGATTTTTTTTCATTTTAGCATGAAAGAGAGTTTTAGGTTTCTATCATAACTAGTTGAAACAGTAAGAACCTTTTCTTAGGCATTTGGAATCTCTGGAGGTTATGAAACTGACCCATTATTTGACAATTCTAAAGACCAGGAAATGAATTGTGAATGTGGCATCCGTGTAGCTAGATTCAGCTGATCCCTCAGACCCTATCACCTCCAGATAAATTATCTATGTTCATGAGGATAAGCATTTCTATAAGGTTTTGTTTTAGAAGTAATTTACTTTTTGTTTTTTTCTATTTAGTAAGGCAGTGCATCTAAAGAATGTGTTTGCAGTTCAAAACTGCTATGCAGGTAAACATCAGGGGTGTTAAACTGTCATAATATATTCTGTGAATGTCTTCTTTAAGAAAAGTGGCCTGACATTTGTTTATCCACATCAATAAAGCAAAGGTAGGAATTTACTTTGTTGTTTAAGGACCTATAAACAAGATAATACAGAGAAAGCAAGGATGGAGTTAAACACTCTACCAAAGTTACCTCTGACTGGAACTTCACCAACAGCTTAATAATTAAAGATTGGTTGTTAACACTAATCATACACTTGAATAATTTCTATATATTATTTGTGATTTTCTTCAGTTGTTCATGTTCTGTATATATGAAAGTACACATGGTAGCAAAATTGCAGATTACATTAAACAGATGATTTCTGAAAACATAAGAATGATATACGACTATATATGGAATTGGCATGAATGAATTAGGCCTGACTTATACCAAAAATATCTGCCTTGTTAAAATTTATTAAATATCAATTTTAGATGAATTTAGGTCGAAGGAATGAGTTTAACTGTAGTTTTACTGTATTCTGCATCAAGTCTTTGAGAACATTCATTATTGACTAGCGTGTATGAGAAACTTTACACACATGCTGGTATAATTAGGAAAATATTATGGTTGTCAAAAAATATTGTTTCTCTGCATTTTTAGAAGTGTGTTACTGATCTCTTTCCTTAGTCTCATCAAATTAAAATTAAAATTCTGAATTAATTGCTTAGATGGAACAGAACTGATACTAAAAAAATTGAAAAGCATGACACATGACACAAACACTGATCAATCACAGCAGTTAGGATTTAACGAGTAGAGGTGGCTGGGCCAGATGATATCAACCAAAGAGAAGCTCAGAAACTCATTTTTTAGAAGGCATGTTTACTTAAATGATGAATCATTCACAACCATAAGAGAGCTAGAAAGCGGCTAGATAAGTTAGCAAATCAGGGTTCTAAAGGATGAACCCTATTAACGCTTGTGAAGCTGGGTCCATGAGCAAATGCACTATTTGAGATTAATAATGATAAATGTGAAGTTATTTAGTTATACTCAAAGAAACAACTAAAAGGTTAAAAGAAATGAAAGATAACTATTAACAGGAAATAAAACTACACAAAAAGGAAATGATTACGCTCTATATGATTTGAAAATGTAATATGCTTGTAAAAAAATAACTCTAATTTAATAAGAAGCAAGATTAACAGAAAAATAATGTTCAGATCTAAATAGTCATTAGATCCATAGTACCCTACCATGGCCCAATTAAATGTGAAATGTCTCATTTATATTACCTTGAAATATTTTAAAGAATGATACTTATAAATATTTATAAAATATATAAGATCAGCCTTGATAGGAAAAAGCCTTGAAGTTGTGTTATATGAGAAAACATGGGCAAAGGGTGAGACGTTTAATTATATAAGGAAGACTTAAGAAATATAGAAGTACATTCAAATATTTGTTGTGTTGTGATAGGAAATGGGAACTAGAGGCAATCATGTGTTTTAGGTGACAAAAGGAATTTCCATTCATGGTAACTATTTAGAGGCAAAGTTCAGTTCAAAACAAAGTAGTGTGTCTACATAATCATGAGAGCTCTGACAAGGGAACGAGCTGACCCTCAAAGCGTTGAGCTCCTCTCACGGGAAGTGTTCCAGTTGACCTTGGGTGAACACTGGTCATGGGTGTCATGAAATGTATTCCCTTCTTCAAAGGAAGATAGAATCAAGTGATATTTAAGTTCGTTTCTACCTCTAATATTCTTATTTATGATCGCTTTGTCACATTTCAATGTTACATCTTATTTCAATGTGTAAATTGAGGCTGAAGCTAAGTGACAATGGTTCATGATGCATGTTCCCTTGGACGCTAGTAGGCACAGTATTTTTTACATATAAATTGTTTTCACTTTTATTTTTCTATCAGTAATTTACATTATGTCCAGAAAATGTATAAATGCATATGTCAACATATATAGAGAATTATTAATGCATGTACTACATAATTTATAAAATTTTGGTTTCATTTCATTCTTTTTTTTCTCAATTGGGTATTGCATTTTGAAGATTCTATTCTATTCTAGTTTTAAACTACAAAAACAACCTGTTTCCCTGAGCCAGTGGTTGAGGTTTTTTTGTTTTGTTTTATTTCATTTTTTGTTTTTTTAAATAATGAAGAACCCAAATATTTCAAGGAAGTGGTTTTAGACGAGGCTTGTTTCTGCTATATATTTCATGTAGTCCAAAGGCCATGTTCAGTGTGTCCTTCTAGAAATTTGAATTCTAAACCCCAATCCACAGACAACATACCTATTCCTTCCTCCTCCCCATACAATGGCACATACATGGGTTTATCTTGTTTTGGTTTCGCATGGCTTGACTTTTGGTGATGCTCTATTTTCATGTGATTTAATTTCTTTCTGTTAAGTTCACCAATGCATTTCATTAATATAGCATATTTTATCCAGCAAGTGAAGAGAGTGTCCCAAAAGATCTGCCATACTTTTAGTATTCTAGCCAATTTTATCAGAAATTTGAAGAACACTCATCCTCTGTTTGTTACTTCACTATTATTCTTATATTTTCAGTGGGCTTATGCTCATATTTTCCCTTTTCCTAAAATATTTAAAGGGATATAAGTCAAGTATGTACTCACTCTACCATAATCTCTCTCTCTTTTGTCAAGTAGTATTTTAAAATTTATTGACAAATTTGTGCTAGTAAAAGAAGATGCCTACTAATGAATCTAAAGCCAAAAGGCCAAATAGGGCAATATGATATCTTAGGTAGTGGCAAACACTAGCATATTGTCTATATGAACTAATGTATTTCAATTTTAAAAATAAATTAGATCATGTGTTTAATTGAATAAATAACTTCTACCTAAGGAGGCAACAGAGGTGGAAGAATACTTTCTTTTGCTAACTTCTGTCCTGTCTAAAACCTTGTGATTTCACTTCCAATGATGTCTACGTGGCACTAAATTTCAACCATTTTTTATTTCATTTTTGTTAGACCATGATTTTTCAGTCACAGTCAGAATCTGTAAAGGTTTTTATTTTTAAGCTTTGGAGAAATTATTCAAATAAAATCTATAGAGTGAATCAATTTAGTAATTTTAGTAATCAAATCTAGTCTAATTTGTTTGATGAACAAGATCACAGTCACAGTCCTATTGAAAAAATTGATTTTACTGTTGCTTAATCAAATAAAGTTACTTATTCACATTATTATTGAAGGTCCATGTCCCCAAAAGATACCCCAGTGCTCTAGTGTAAATAATATTTTCTCCTTTCAAAGGATTTTATGAAACTACTGAATTAACACAATTGTTTTTAAGGAAGGAATGCCAACGTATGAAGATAAGCTATGCAGTACCTGAAGTGGTACAACTACGATCTGAAAAACCACAAGCCTACAACCACTTTTATAGAAATCCTACCTGTTTTGTGATATTCATACACCACCAGAGAGATCAGGGGTCATGCCTCTCTGCATTCCCAAAAAGAGAGAAATAATCTACAAATAGCTTTTTATCATTCTCAACTTTTATACAAGGCTGAAAAGAGTGCCAGTAATACAGAGACACTATTCTGTAGTTCTTTAATAAAACAATAAAGACACATTAAATAATTTTAGTTGTCTCAATCTATTTGCCAAAATTTTGTTTCCTGCAGTTTTTAAAAACAATCAAAATATAATCTACTCTAGGAAAGAATGGCAGCTTTAGTTTTGGTAGCCCTAACATAAACGCTAACACAAAAATCCAGAAAATATTCAACATTTTTCCTTTTAACCTTACTCCATATTTAAACCAATGCTTTTCAAGTCCAAGCATTGCATAATATTTATGAAACATTAATGGAATCACATATATGAGAACACTTTGCAGAGTTCCTGGCTTAATCAGTGAAATACCTAACCAGTTAAATTTTTTAATAGTTTATTTTATTGGGGTTTTTTTACATTACTATATTCCCCCCTTATATCCACTTCTACCTCCACTGCCCCTGCAATCACCACACTGTTGCCTATGTCCATGAGTTCATTTTTTTTCCTTGCTCCCTCCACCCCACCAACACCCCCTCCCAGAGCTGTCAGCCTGCTCTCTACCCATGAGTCTGTCTCTATTTTGCTTGTTAGTTCAGTTTGTTCATTAAATTTCACATATGAATGAAATCATATGGTATTTACCTTAATGCAGCTGGCTGATTTCACTTAGCATAATATCTCCAGGTCTATACATGATATTGCAAAGGGTAAATTTTCCTTTCTTTTTTACAGCTGAGTAGTATTCCATTGTGTAAGTGTACCATCGCATTTTATCCACTCATCCGCTGATGAGCAAGTGGACTACTTACAAATATTAGCTATTGTAAATAATGCTGCAATGAACATAGAGGTACATATATTCTCTTGAATTAGTGCTTTGGGTTTCTTCTGATAAATTCACAAAAGTAGGATCACTGGGTCAAAAGGCAGATCCATTTTTAATTTTTTGAGGTATCTCCATACTGCTTTCCACAGTGGCTGCAGTCACTGCACAGTGGTGCAGTGGCACCAGTCTCCATTCCCACCAACAGTGCATGAGGGTTTCCCTTTCTCCACATCCTTGCCAGCACTTGTTTGTTGATTTATTGATGATAGACATTCTGACAGGTGTGAGGTGATATCTTAGGTGGTTTTAACTTTCATTGCTCCAATGATTAGTGACATTGGGCATCTTTACATATGTTTATTGGCTATCTATAAGCAGTTAAATTTGATTTAACTTTCATATATTTCCCCCCAGTCAATACCCCCTGTGAAATGTAAAACAAGGAAAAAGAGATAGTGACAAAAAGACAGAGAAAATTAAATCTAGAATTGAAAGACTAAATATAATGCTTCTTATATAAAATGTGATAGAGAAAATGATAACCTTACCATAGATAGTTAGCTAATTATTAATAAAGAAAGAAAAAGGAATTAGACATTGAGCTTAATAAACTGGGGAGTACAAGCCTGTTTGCTTTATTAGGAAGCTACAGCTTCATATCCTAGGGGATCATAACATTGTGCTCCAAGGGGATTAACACCCCTCCCTCCCCTCTTCTGGTACCAAATTATTGGAGGATGGGAGGTAGGCACATGCATAATAGAGATAAAAATCACTAGTGATGCAGGACAGGTGCTTGAACGAAGAGGCCTGTCAGTCTAGTTTGTGGAAAGAAGGGATTTGTTGGGAGGTGGACCTATCAAAAGCTTGCCAAAGCTTGGGAAATTGAATGGTCATTTTGAAAAAGCATGTGGTCCATTCCAAACCCAAACTAGTATAATCTTAGTGGAACAAAGAAGCCCACCCTCTCGCTTTCCTTTTCCCGCACCCAGTAATGCACTCGCCCCATGAGTTTGCATGTTCTCTTTTGCCCAAGAACACGCAGCCATGTCGGCCAAGCTGCTACCGAGGCCTGAAGCATATTGCATGGACTCCAAAAGACTAAGCTTTAATATGAAGCAGAAATTCTGGACACTAGCTTTTGTTTTGGCCTTGTGGACAAAGTTGAACTTTTTCCATGGTGGATGGACAGTGATGGGGCATTTGAAACCCAGGGGGCAGCTTCTTTTTCCACCCAAATAAACCTTGCCACTCAACGACCTCCCATGCATAGGTTCTTGGAATGCTTTTCTCACAATCCCATGAAAAAGTGTGATATCCACTGACAACATTTGATGAGGCAGCCAGAACTGGGAGGAGCTGTGATTTGTGGTTAGAAAACCTGCATTTCTCTGGTTTATCTTCTCTCTGACTTTGCCCCAGGAATGTCAGGCCCTAGATGAGGAATGCCTTGTCCTGCACGCAGAATGGCCACAGTGCTCTGGATCTCTGCAGGGCAATAGCAGATGAATGCCAGTGGAGTGCAGAATGTGGGGAGTGAGCACGTACCCACTGCTGCACTGGATTTTACTCCTGGCACGTAACAACCCAGGTGCATCCAGCTGCTCCATCCCCATCCTCTGTGGCCCCTGCAACCTGGCACACAGAATGGGGGACCTCCCTCAGCAAATGCCAAGCCCAGTCAAGCTCTGAGTCGCACAGGCACACAGCTCAGTCCCCGTCTTGTTTGCCCTGCAGTCTCTCCCCGCTACTCAGACTATGTAGGTTCCTTGCTTCCTGTGGTTCAGCAGCGTGGGCTCACCGCGTCTGTGGCTCGGGCCGCACTCAGGTCTGCCGTCCAGATCGCAGCTTGGGGATTTTTCTCTTCTGACATTAATACATCTCAGGAATTAACACATAAGGCCTAAGAGTCCCATTTTGTCAGAATTTATTTTTAAAAATTCTGTGGAATTTACAGAAGTATACTCCTGTAAGGAGTATACAGGACAAATTAAAAATAAAAAAGGGCCCAAATACTAAACCTTACAAGCTCAAGAGAGCTTGTAAACCTGCAGGGCAGCCTTATAAACTCAGAGACACAAAGTAACCACATAAAATGGTCATAAATTAAAACGTCTTAACTAAAAGCAAGTTATGGCAAGTAGTCAGATTCTATGATGGTATATAATTTTATATATCATAATATTTCTATGGAAGTTGGATTATAATCAACCAACTAATTATTTTAGTTTTCTAAATCAATATATTTCTATTTTTCTAGGTTGGTAGAACAACCCATCTCAATCTTTATTTGGAATAATTCTTTTTTCTTTTGTTTTTCCATGACTCCTGGAGGCTTACAGGATATTTAGAAAATAAAGAGTCTCTATTATTTTTTTATATATACCTTTTATATATATATATATTTTAATATATATTTACATAATGGAATACTGCGCAGCAGAAAGAAAGAACTCCTACCCTTCACGACAGCATGGATGGACCAGGAGAGCATTATGCTAACTGAAATAAACCAGGTGGTGAAAGAGTCTCTGTTCTTAAACTCTATATGGCTGCTTTCTGATATACTTATCATTGCCCAAGGTGGCATGATCCTTTAATGCCCAATGTTTCCAGGATCTGATGCTAAATTGTCCCTAGGAATCACTCCTTATTCTGAGAGCTCTAGGGTCTGAAGTTCAATCTCTCTAAGCAGCAGCAGCATTCCCTCTCCATTCCCAGGCCCTGTTTCTCTCCCTCTCCATCCCACTGTAGGAAAAATTGTATCACTTCCCTGAAATGTGGCAAACCAGCACCCAGTGCAGATCACAGATAACATCTTGTATAATCTGTAGACCTGCAGCCCCATTTAAGACTCACATTCTCTCTCTTTCTCTCTTTCTGTCTACCCTGCTTTTCTCTCATTTCCCAGTCCCTACCTCAACCTCAGGGGTCAAAAATTCAAATATCGTCAGGAGGGGCTTTATTGTGGGAGGCAGCAGAGGACAAGACCTTCAGGAGTAAAGACTCTGAAGAATTCAGAAGTGCATACCCCGTAACTGTTCTCATTTTTAAATAAAAATAACTCAATACAACACTCTGTTGACTGGGAAAAAAGCACACACACGCACACACTCATGTGCAAGCACACAGACACACACGTGACAAGAGCCACCACTAATGTGGACTTTTTCATGCTCATTAAAAGAGAAAGAGAAAGCATGAGAGTTAACTAGTTATTGCTGCTGGCCTTGCACATCTCTTGGGGCAAGGCCTCACAAACTTCATGGATATCTTTTTAGAATGTAAGGAGTATACAGGACAAATTAAAAATAATGTAGTCCTAAATTATGTTATGATGTTGAATATAAATTCATATTTTACATGTGAAAATAATTCAAGTAAATAAACATAAAATTTCATATTTGCAAGTTAATGAGTTTTGAAATGAGTATGTACTATTAGCAGCTGATGATGAAATTTTTACCTTGTTTTGAATCCAAGCTCTATTGGAACAAAATACTTTTATGTCCTGTATCATTGTCACTTTTTTTCAGCTCTGTAGTTTAGTCGGTAGTTCTGCTTGAATTCTTCTGATAATAGTGCACTCACTACCTTACATATTATATTTGATTTAATTTCTGAACTTAGTAAATTTTTAGAAAGCTTTGTTTTCCTTAATCAAAACATATCCTATGGTAATGTCTACCCATTGATTCCAATGCAGATTAATTATGTAACTAATGGCAAAGTTCAATATCTCTAACACAAAAAAACCCATTCAACTATTTGAAAGTGGCATACCCTTTCAAAAGAAGAGAGCTTTTTTTCAGGTTGAATGTCTTCTTTTAGTTTTTTGCTCATAAAATGTTTTTATCAGATATTTTTCCAGTTGTTTGTTGTCCTCTGCAAAACTGAAATGTGTTATTTACTTAAAATGTATTACTAGTTTTCTTAAAATGTGAAATCTAATACTGAACACAGAGCTAGTAGTCTATGGTAAATTCTTTACCACAACCCAATTAAGAAGGACTAAAAATTTTCCTTCCCTACTTATTTTATTTTTCCATTACAAATGAAATTTACCATAATAATAAAGATATTAGACACATTTTAGGAAATTATGCATATAACAGCTTTATAAATAAGGTTATGAATTATTTATATTTGAGTTATAATGCATATTTATCTTAAAGACCAAGATATGGAAAATAATAGGCTAAAGATTATCAATCAAATATTTATTGCTATAATCTGTGAAGTAACCAAAAACAAACAAACATATAAAAAACCCAAACTAAACTAAATGGATGAGGATTACATTGTACTTACAATAATATATAAGTAAAAAGCAAAGTTAGAAGACTTGAAAAATGGAACCAATAAAAGATATTATTGAAGATATAGCAACAGCAAAATTTGTATCAGATACTGGTTCATCTGTGTAAAAATATGCAGTACAAACTTTGTAATGTTGCATAGCAGCCCTTTTATTATAATAATTATTTATGGTTGCCAGTGATCTTAGTAAAATTAATTTCAATTTTTTAAATATTTAATGTGGGTCTTCCTTATTAAAGCATTATTAATTATACTCTACCCATTGATCCTTTATTTTATTCATTCCATACATATTTTTGAGCACCTACTATACTTTGGGTAGTGTTCCAGGAAGTGGAGAAACTTTAATAAACAAGAAATTGAGTCATTACCCTCACAGGGCTTAAATTATAGCATGTTACTCAGAGAAGCCTTACTTAAAATGAAAACTTTGCACATCATTCATCCCAATTCAGAACACATGACTATCATTTTATTTTGTTAAGTAGAAGGATCACTTTAGGTCTTATCCAAGGCAGATATTCTGATAACAAAGAATACAGGGAACTATATTCCTTATTTTGAGAGTTATGTTTATAACTTTAATAAAACAATATTTAACTACCTCCAAGCTATTAAATACACTCTCTAGTCTTTTAGGGAAGATTTCACTATACTTTCTTAAATCATATCACAGTATGGCAGTCAAAGTAATGGACCACCAAAGATGTCCACAACTTAACACCTGGAATTTATGAACATATTACATACATGGCAAAAGAGACTTTGCAAATATGATTTACAGTTAAGGACTTTGAGATGGGCAGTTCATCCTGGATTATTCAGATGATCCCAATTTAATCACATGAGGCCCTAAAAGTAGGGACTCTTCTCTGATTCTGGTCAGAAAGTTGTGAGGACAGATGAAGGAAGAAAGTGCAAAGACCCTTTGCAATCTGTGTCCCTTTAAGAAATTAGTCCATTTCATCTGTGTTATCAAATTTGTGGTAATGGTTGTTCACCAGACCCTTTATAATAGCTACATAATCAGTTGTGTTGGTCCTCTTTCATTTCTAGTATTAGTTTTGCCTTCTCCCTTTCTTTCTTTAATAACCTAGAGACAGGTATATGAATTTTATTGATCTTCTAAAAGAAATAGCTTTTGGTTTCCTTGACTTTCTCTATAAATTTTCTGTTTTAAATTTTATTGATTTTTGCCCTAATGTTTACTATTTTTTCTTCCACATACTTTAAATTCAAATTGTTCTTCTATTTCCAGTTTTCCAATGAAGAAGCTTAGATTATTGTTTACAGATGTTTCTTTTCTAACGTATAAATTAGATGCAATGAATTTCCCTGTAAGTACTTCCTTTAGCTGTTTCCTACACTTTTAACTAGTTTTATTTTTATTTGTATTGAGTTATAACTTTTTTTAAATTTATTGCAACTTAGTCTTTAACCAATGTATTATTTAGGAGTGTTTAATCTCAAGTATTTTAAGATAGTCTAGCTCATTTTCTGTTAGTGATTTTTTGTTTAATTTTATTGTGATCTGAGAAGACACTTTGCAGGGGTTTTTTTCCCCTGTTATTTACATTAAGGTGAGTTTTGTAACCCCCAAATATGTTCTATTTGTCATCATAGTTTGAATCATGTACTCCTAAAATTCCTATGTTAAAGTCCTAATCTCAGGATTTAAGAATATTACTTTATTTGGAAATGTAGTTGTTGTGGATGTAATCAGTTGTGATGAGGTGATATGGGAGGAGGTGCTTGATACAATATGACTGGTGTCCTTATGAGAAGGATAAATTTGGAGACAGACATGAATACAGAGAAGCTACTACATGAAAATAAAAGGCAAAGATCAGGATGATGTTTCCAAAACCAAGAAATGTCCAAGACTGCCAGCAAACCAACAGAAAAGCAGGAAGACTAAATAGTAGTAGATTCTTCCTCACAGACATCAGAAGAAAGAAACTCTGCTGATACCTTGATTGTGAACTTCTAACCTCTAGATGTTTGAGAAAATACATTTGTGTTGTTAGCAAGCTACGGTACTATTTTTTATAGCATCACTAGCAAACTATGTTATCACTAATGCACATGTTAAATGTTCCAAGTAGCATTGAGAAGAAATGTGAATGTTCTATAAATATAAATAGACCCAGTTATGATGTTTACTTTAACTACATCCAGTGTTTAAGACTCCAGCTGTAAGAGAGGGTATATTTATTTTTCCTTGCAGTTCTATCAGTTTTTGCCTCATGTGTTTTGACTCTCTGTTGTTGGGCATATACACAATAAGCATTGTTAAATCTTCTTGGAGAATTGACACTTTTTTTTTATAAATGCCACCTTTATCCTTGATTACTTCACTTGTTCTGAAGTGAGATTTATATAAAATTAATATAGGTACTCCCACTTTTTTATTAATAGTGCTAGCATGGTATGTTTTTCTTTTTCCCTCTTAATCTATCTGCATCTTTACATGTAAAGTTGATCTCTTATAGACGACATAGTTTGGAGGCTTGGTTTTATTTACTTTAAGAACCTCCATCTTTTCATTATTATATTTAGACCATTGATGTTTAAAGTGAGTATTGATATAGGTGGATTAATATCTACCATTTTTCAACTATTTTCCATTAATTGCCCTTGTTTTTTGTTTGTTTCTTTTTTTTTTTCTTTTTGCCTTCTACTTGTTTTCTGCCTTCCCTGGTTTTAATGGAGTGTTTTACATAAAATCATCTTCTCTCTGCTCTTAGTATATCAACTGTTTTACACACACACACACACACACACACACAACACACACTAAGCCTGTAATCCATTTTGACTTAATTTTTTTGTAATTTATAAAAAGTCAATCTAGGCTCACATTTTGCACGTGGAAGTCCAAATGCTTTAACACTATTTGTTGAACATACTATCCTTTCTCCATTGAATTGCTTTTGTTAAAAATAACTTGACTATTTTGTATGAGTCTATTTCAAAGTTATCTATTCTATTCCATTGATTTATGTGTCTATTCTTTTGACAGTATTGTACTGTATTTATTACTTTAGCTTTATAGTATTAAAATTGGGTATGTGAGTTCTTTGAACATTTTTGTTCTCCAGTATTATCTTGCTACTCTAGTTCTTTTTTTTCATAAAAATTTTAGAATCAGTTCATCAACATCTACAAAATAGCTTTTTGGAATTTTGATTGGGATTGTGTTGAATATATTGTGCAAAATAGAAAATACTGACATTTTTGTCAATGTTATTAAATGAACCTTCCAATTCATAGCACAGAGTATCTTGTACATTTATTTTGTTCTATATTTCTTATCAGTGCTATAAATTTTTAACATACAGATCCAGTACATATTTTAGTAAATTTATAATGAAGTATTTTACTTCTCCAACTGCTTGTTGACAAAGATGCAAATGTAATTTAATGGAGAAAAACTAACCTCTTCAGCAAATGGTTCTGCAGCAATTGGACATTCATTGGCTAAACAGTAAAACTCAATCTAAACCTCACATCTTATACAAATAATTAATGCAAGTAGATGACAAACTTAAATGTAAAGTGTAAGACTACAAAGACAACAAGAAAGACAATACTCAGGATCTACAGACAGGCAAGGAATTCTTAGGCACAATACCAAAAACATAATCTATAAAAGAATAATTAATAAATTGTACTTCATCAACATTAATAACATTTGCTTTACGAAAAACCATCTTCTTTAGGATAAATAAACAAGCTATAAACTAGGAGAATATATTTGCAAATTACATATCCACAAAAATACTAGCGTGTAGACTATATACTCAAGAGTAAAAATTTAAAAAATCCAATTGGAAATGTACATTTGGGATATTGTGATTTAAAAGAAACATGTATTAGATTATGATGATGACCATAATATATTTTTCATACATATTTGTTTTTCTTCAACAGTTCTTGGCTCACATCTCCCGAGATCCTTGGAATTTCCTTAGTAATAATTTTTGTTCTCAGTTTCTTAAATCACTTCATAACCATAAAAATGAAATGGATGTCTTGTTTTCCTTACATGCCCCCTTCTGCAACAACTGTGTTTATGCTAATAAAGTGATTTTTGGAAAGCATCTAAAGATGAGATCTGGTTGCCAGAGGAACCTACCAAGAATGGAGTGGAACTTTCAGTCCCATTCCCTGATTCCCAGAAAGAAGAGAGGGGTTGTGTGTTGAATCAGTTATTAATGGCCAATAAATTCATCACTTGTGCCTATGTAATAAAGCCTCTATAAAAATCCAAAAGGATGGGGTTTGAAGTGTTTCCTAATTGGTGAACATGTGGAGGTGCTAAGAGAGTGGCACACTCAGAGCATGGAGGCTCCACATTCTTTCCAGATCTTTGCCCAGTGCATTTATCTGTTCTATCAGGCTGTTGCTGAGTTAAATCCTTTTATAATAAACAAGTAATCTAGTAGGTAAAATGTTTCTCTGAGTTCTGTGAGCCACTAGAGCAAACTAACAGAACCCAAGAAGGGGGTCCTTGGAAACTCAGGTCTACAGCCACATGATCAGAAGAACTACCTGGTCTTGAAACTGACAGCTAGAGTTGGGGGTTAGGGGCAGCCTTATAAAACTGAGCCCTTACCGTGTAAGATCTGATGCTATCTCCAGGTACATAGTGTCAAAATTGAATTGAATTGTAGGAACGCCTTGTGTGGTCCAAGGGATGCTCCACCCCCTTGTTAGAATGGGGTGATCAGAACACTAAAAAAAGACAAGAACAGACATTTCACTGAAAAGGATATGTCAATGACAAATAAGTACATGAAAAGATATTCAACAGCATTAGCTATTAGGGAAACACAAATTAAAACTATGATAAGCTATACTAAATATATACAAGAATGGTTAAAATGAGATTTTAAAAAAGTATTGACCGTGGGAAGGAATTGTGAGGATTTAGAGAAAGTAGATAACTCATACATTATTAATGTGAATATAGAATGCTATAACCATGCTGGAAAATGGTTTGTCAGTTCGTTTTTTACATAACTAAACATGCCACTGCAATGTGACCCACAATTGCTTCTTGGATACTTATTCCACAGATATAAAAACATACACCTACACAAATACCTATACATGCATATTTATAGCAGATTTATTTATAACACACAAAAGTTGTAAATTACTCAAATGACCTGCAATAGGCGAACTGTTAAACTGCTGTACATACACCATGGTACACCACTCAGAAATAAACCTGCGTGAAGCACTGATGCACACAGTCACCTGGATAAACAACCACAGAGTTACGGTCAGTGAAGTCAGTTGACACTCAACTGGTGTATATTGTGTGATTCCATTTTTATAACATCCTTGAAATGACAAAATTATTAAAATCTCCAATTAAGTAATCTTGGGATAAATATATATTTATTTTTTTATATACAAAGGTAAAAATTGAGGTTCTTCTTTAATTGTGAAAGAAAGGGAATATAAAATATGTGCACACATACACACACATTCACACACATACCATTTCATAAACATACATAAATACATGTTTATCTACCTCAGGGGCCCATTACCCAGAAATTATCCAATCAACAATTAGCATTTTGTGTATTTTTTAATTTTTTTCTTGAATTGAATATGTTGTGTACTTAATTGACATTAACAGTAATTTCCTTGGTTGATAAAATTATGCAGAGTTTATTTTCATTTTTTAAATTACTTTCCAAAACTTTCACTATGGCCTTTATTACTTTTATATATATTTAAAATTATCTTTGAAATGCTATTTTTCCTTTTATGAATAATGTTATAGACTCAACTGTGTCCTCTCAACTCATGTCGTAGCCCTAGCCTACAATGAGATGGTATTTAGAGATAGGGACTTTTGGAGGTAACTAGATTTAGATAAATTGTTGAAGGTAGGGTCCTCATGATGGGATTAGTGCCTGTATAAAAAGACACCAGAGAGCTTGTTTTTTTCTCTCTCTTTCTCTCCCTTAGAGAGAAGACTAACAGAGACAAGGTAGTCAGAGAGTTCTTACCAGAAAATAATAATACTGGGGACCTTGATCTTGGATCTTAGCCTCCATAGCTATAAGAAAATACAGTTTTATTATTGTGATGAAGCCCATGGTATTTTGTTATGGCAAATGAGCTCAAGCATATAGTTTATAGTCTATTTACCCTTAAACCAAGAATGTTTCATTATATAAAGTTGTATAACACAGCTTAGAAATTGCTGATATCTTTTGGAAACTACATATTTTAAAGAATATAAGTACTGATATTAGAAGTCAGAGTAAGATATATTTTAAGATCAAAACTTTTTAAGAGAGTTCATTCTACTGACAGTTCATTCTATCATGTATTTTTTTAATAAACTGGCGTTATTTTTTTATTTCCCTTATTTTTAAAATTAGAGCACTTTCAAATTATTAAGAATCATCTCACAGATAAAAGAAAAATGCTCCAATTATCTTTTTGGGATGAGTTTTCAGACTACATGGCATGGCAATTCTTCTCAAGAGGAGACATACCTATTTCAAGCCTTCTTTTTAAATTACAATTTAAGCAGCTCTTATTTGTGTCAAATTGTTTAGTTTGCCTGAATTGCCCCAAGAAAAAATATGCTAAAGAAGCTTTATAAAAGGAAGACTTCTTGTTATTCAACTCACATGTTCCTTGGAGAATTTTTTTAAACACATCTATTTTAAGAACCTGTGGGAAGATTTACATTTCATCCACAGTTGTAAACAACAAATATATAAAAAAAGATTCAAATAAAGTTGCTGAAGCAGGAGTATGCTGAATTACTCCAGTAATTCTTTTGTGTCTGTTTATATAAGTTTCTAATATTTTCCTCTGAAACATTTATGGAGAAAGAAATAAAATATTAGAAGCAAAGACCTAGTAGTCCACTCAAACAGCATGTTCCAACAGATAAATTATTGTAACAAAGTAGTAAAAAATATATATCTCAACACTATATACTTTCAGCTGCACTAATTTAAAAAAAATGGTTAAATAACCCACCAATTAGCCATCAATCAACCTTGTAATAAATATGTATTTAACAACTAGGTCCCAGCCCAGAGTAGAAACTAATACATATTATTAATTAAAGAAATGATGGTATATAGTTGTTATAAAAATGGAGACTGAGCACTGTGTAAGGACATTAGATATGATTATGATATATACGTACTCATATATAATGTATATGTTGTATGTAATACAACTAATACAGTTAGTACCTATATATGAGTACATATATGTGTACTTTATAAATGTATATAAACATACATGCATGCCAATATATTTAAAAGCATTATTATACACATATAATAATCTCAGGTACATGTATATTACATATGATTAAATAAATCATATGTAATCATGTGATTTATATTCTGCCATCATTGACAGAAACACTGCTTACTACCTTCACATAAGAACATGGACATTCGTTTCCTCCCCAATTTTATAAGGTTAATAAAACTTAGTCTCTTATCCTGGTAAAGTTGGACACTGGGCATTGAGATGACATGGTGGCATGTGAATATAGAGGAAACTTTGATCCCTGCATGTGTAAATATAGAAGAGTCATAATCAACTCACATGAGGTTTAGGGGCCAAGACTGGGGGTTTAATCACACCATGTAGTGCTTGACTAATATATTCAACAGCATTGTTTCACCAGTGATCCATGACTTACTCTGTTTTATTTATTAATAGAAATCAAATTGACTATGAACTTCTGCCTGTTTTTGTACATAAAACACCATGTATTTTTTAAACAATAGTTCTTTACATAGTTTTCTTTTCTAATAATATCATGAAATGATGCTGACACTGAATATCTGTGTACTCTGAAGTAGACTAAAATCAGCATTTCATTTGATTTAGGCCATGTGTTTCCTGAGGAGGTGTGATATGACTGGACAATTTTGTACTATATCATGTGCTTACTAGTTACCATCCTACTGAGAGGGAAGACATCACTCTGATGCGCAGTAATGAATTCTGATCATGAAATCAGCCCATTAGAAAGCACCTCTTGGAGATCAAGAATGTCATGATAGGAATACAATTTTTGTGATTAGGTGGTGAGTGCTTAAAGATCTGCAAGTAATGTGTGTGTATACTCTAACAATCTCATCCAAATTACATTGCTTTTTATTTTCCTTCATAGGAAGTACTAAACCAAAAAAATATCATTAAAAGTATAGCTCATTAGAGTAAAAAAGAAATATAAAGATTCTTTATCTATATAGAAGTACCAAGTGAAAAAATAATAGACCTAAGAAGTAATATTCTTTTTTTTATTATTGTTCAAGTCCTAGTCAGGGAAAATGCCCAGGTTGGGGACATTCAAGAGGCAATGGATCAATGTTTCTCTCACACATCAGTGTTTCTTTCTCTCTCTTTCTCCCTCCCTGCCCCTCTCTCTAAAAATAAATAAATAAAATCTTTAAAAAAAAAATGTGAGCAAATTAACAGTAAATCTTCCCCTCATACCCATTTTTTTTATTGTTGTTCAATTACAGGTGTCCCCACTTTTCCCCATTATTCTCCTCTGCCCTACCCACCCTCACCTCTCATATTCAATCCCCTCCCCCTGTTGTCTTTGTCCATGGGTCCTTTATACAAGTTCCTTGACTTGATCCTTCCCCTTCTTTCTCCTGTTATCCTCCTCCCTCCTCCCCTTTGGTTACTGTCAGTTTGTGCTTTATTTCCACGTCTCTGGTTGTATTTAGCTTGCTTTTTGCTTTGTTGATTAGGTTCCACTTATAGGTGAGCTCATATGGTATCTGTCTTTCACCACCTGGCTTATTTCACTTAGCATAATGCTCTCCAGTTCCATCCATGCTGTTGCGCGGGGTAATAGCCCTTTCTTTCTTTTTGCTCTATGGTATTCCATTGTGTAATGTAGCACAGTTTTTTGATCCTCTCATTTACAGATGGGCACTGAAGCTGTTTCCAGCACTTGGCTATTGTAAATTGTGCTGCTATGAACATTGGAGTGCATAGGTTCCTTTGAATTGGTGATTCAGGATTCTTAGGGTATAATCTCAGCAGTGGAATTGCTAATCATAACTACCTAGAGCTAGTCACAGTATTCTTTGGTAAATATACGAATCCACCAAAGTTTTCCTTAAAGTTGCATGAAGTATTTCCCTTCCTTTCATCTTCAGGTATCCAACTTCTCATAATTCAAAATCTTATGGAAAAAATGTATAGAGAAAAAACTAAAATATTCTCCTTCTTTAATTTTAATAGTTCAAATTCATAACAGACAATAGTTTGAAAGGCAAATCTTTTGCTCATAATCATTCAGCATTTTGAGAAAATAAAATGACTTTAAGATTAAAAAGGCTAAGGCCTAGAAGGAAAGGAAACATAATTTATGGGGGGAAAAAAATGGGAAAGAGACTAGAAAAAGGGCCAGATAACCTCACCCAGCAGTCTTCCTGGTGGTCCCTGGAGCAGTTAGGCAGAGGGATTCCCTTAGGAGGGCTCAGTGGGACTCACTTCACAGGACTTTATAAGATTTTGTAATGAAAATTTCAATGATGATTTTTACCCTAATGTCAGGGTCCAGGGAGAAAACATTTGAGGTATTGTTTTTAAGGGCATGGAATATAAATAACAATCTGTGGATTTTATCTTTGCTCATATCATAGGGTATTAAACAAAATATCAAATACTTTCATTAAGAATCATTTCTGGTTAAGGAACATGTATAAAGGACCCATGGTAGTGGACAACAGGGTGGGGACTGTCTGAGGGAGTAGGTGGACAGGGCAGGGGAGAGCAACAGGGGAGAAATTGGGGCAAAGGCAATTGAACAACAATTAAAAAAAGGATAATTTATAATTAATTATTTTAGAATATATATTGTAAAAATGACTGTGTGTTTTGGGGAGGATATTTAAATATAGAACCTGAAGACATTCAAGATGTTCTTTATTCTATGTCCCTGTCCTACAAAAAACTACTTGTACCAGATGAGAATTTAGTCTAATTTAAATCACCACAAGAGAAATCAACTGGCAATCCGCCCACACAATAATCAACTGCATTTACTGTATCTTTCTGTGTCTTTCAGCTATGTTTCATTAACTTAGTTTGGCCTTAACCAAAGGGGAAAAAAATGATACTTTTTGTGTTAAAACTAATCATAGATATTAATGATGATATGAAATTACTTTTTAAGAATTTATTCCACCATAGAATGATTTTTTAACTTCCAAAATACATATATATAAAAGATTATATATATAATTTATTTATTTTCATTTGGTTTCCCAGGATCATTCTTTAACTCAAAAAAAAACCCATTTCCGGTTAAGGTATTTTATCCCCCGCTGCCCGGACCCCGGTTAAACTCTAGGCATAACCGTCATTGCACTGCTCTCCTCTAGCCAAGGCTTGGCACACAACTCAAGTTTTATGTAAGACAACTGTCCCCAGGATTTTTGTTTTTAGTTGCAGTTTATTTGGTCACTGTTTCTGGCTTCATTGCTATGGTATTTCTCTTATTGTAAATCACATTCTTGATTGAGTGCCAAAACAATGGGACCTCTTTCAAGAGGTCACTCTTTACTACAAAAGTCTTCACGAGCCAAATCATGTCTCTGAGCTTTAAGTTTATTCCATCTCCCTCACTAGATGATGAGAGATGATACACAGGTAGATAGATATTAAATAAAACACACAGTATTATTCAAGCAAGCACCTGTTACTGAAATTTACTGTAATTATACTAACTGTATAGATACTCATTTTTCAGGATTTCTGTAATCAAGGACCAGTGAGTATAGTAAAACTGCAAGTGTACGGAGGCATCATTGTACTTGTGCTTCTTCTTCCCAGTTAAAATAGCTTAAAATTGTTAGCCCTGTAACAATAATAGTATCCATGAGAGGGGGTCAAATTAAGTCTGAATTGAGAATTGATCACAATAATCTGTTTTTGTATGTGGCTTTAAAGAAAACATATTTTTTACCTTTTTGCCTTTAAGTGCTTTAAGTGCTGTCCTGACAATACTATAATGTGCCATTGCTGCCATCGGGCCCTCTTGATCATTTAAACTGGAGAAACTCCATGGTATCTTTGAATGTCGGCTTTCTTTCCAAAAAGTGGACATAATTTCTGTCTTATAAAGTTGTTTTTTATTCAATTGCTTGAGTATTTAAGAAGAAAGTAATTCATCATGATGATTTTCCAAATATGAATGATCCTAACAACAAATCTCTATAATGCGCAATAGCATTAGCTAAATTTCTGAAATAATTATATATCACCACAGAGGCACAAATTATAGACCTCAGGTTCTAAGATACTAAATTTGTATTAAGTGCTTTGGAGATCAAGGTAGAAAGCAACATAAAATATTTTTTCTTTTTGAAAAAAAATAAGAGAAAGCATAGAAAATAGGGTATTTAAAATATTTTAACTAATAAAATACTTACCAATACTTTAATTTTTTAAAGATTTCATTTATTTATTTTTGAGAGAGAGGAAGGGAGGGAGAAAGAGAGGGAGAGAAACCCTGATGTCCAAGAGAAACATCTATCAGTTGCCTCTCACACACTCCCCAACTGGGGGACCGACCTGCAGCCCAGGCACATGCCCTGACTGGGAATTGAACAAGCAACCTTAGATACACCAGTCAGGGCAATACTCTTATTTCTATAAATCATTCTAACTGTAATATTTTATTAGAATAAGTCTGAAGATGTAACTAGATTCAAGATTTCAAATTTGTGCAAACCTGTGGTTTCAACTAAGAGCAGAGGTTTAAATAAGCAACAATGTGACTATATGTCAATCCAAACACTTCAAATTGTTTTTAATATTTAATTATGAAAATTTTCAATCGTACAGACTATTTTAGAATGTACAGTGAGCATATTTTATCTATATTCATCACCATTTGTATTCTACTTTGCTTATTTGTTTTATCTTGTCACACATTGTTCTATCCCTATCCAGCCATTAATTTAAGTTGTAAGATTTATAGTTCAGAGGGTTTTTTTCTTTTGATGTAACATTTATGTATAATGAAATGCACAAATTCATTGCACTTTGGTAAATGTATTCATCTGTGTAACTCCAAGTTTCTATTAAGATATAAAAATTATCAGTTAGAAAGGCACCTCGTGCTCCTTCCTAGGCCGCTCTCCTATTCCCCAGAAAATGAGCACCATTTCCATAATTTTCACTTTTGGCTAGTTTTACTGATTTTTTTTTTGAAAGTCCTCTCTTGTGAAGCATATAGTACATATTGTATAAAGATTCTTACATTCAGCATTATGTTTCAAAGGTTCGTCCAAGTTTTTGAATAGATCGTTATTTCATTCTTTTGCATTTCTGAGTAGTATGGAACTGTTTGAATAGACAACAGTTTGTGTATCCATTTCTCTATTGATAGTCACCTGGGCTCTCTCTAGCTGTTGACTGTCATAAGTAAAACTGCTAGGGGCATTTATGCACAAGTCTTTTCTGCATATATATTTTCATTTCTCTAGGGTAAATACCTGAAGTGGACTTCCTGGGTGAATAGAAAAAAAACACACAAAACAAAAACCCTTCTCTATACCAACTAAAGGAAAAAGCTGTTTCTTCTTTCCTGCTCACACCAAATTTCTAACACCAGATGTGTGGGTTTTTTTCCCCTCACATTATACGATTCTCCAATTCTCTGATACATACTGGGTATCCTAAAATTCAATCTGGTTCTGCCGCTGTCTACCTGGAGGTAGTATCAGATCCCACGAGTTCAGGGCTCAGTCCCATAAGACTGACCCTCCCCACAACTTCAGTTGCCAATAGCAAGTCCAAGTGGTCATCTGTGTTTCTAACTGACCAGTAATAAATTGGAGGTTCCCATGACACCCTACACAACTTCAGTAATTCTCTAGAACATATTACAGAGCTCAGAAAAATGATTTACTTACTACATTACCATTTTACTATAAAATGTATAACTCAGCGAGGTAGAAGAGACGCATACTCCAAGTATGTGGAAAGAGTCGAGAAGCTTCTCTGCTCACCCTCTCCTGGCACCTTCACATGTTAACCAACCTGGAATCTCTCTAAAACCCTTTAGTTAAGATTTTTATGGAGGCTTTATGATGAGAGCATGATTGATTTGTTTAGTGACTCTTGGTGTTTCAATGAATCCCAAGCCCCTCTCTTTTCACAGAAGTCTGAGGATGGGTTTGAGAGCTTTGACCCTCTATCCCCAGGGTTGATTTCCTTGGTAAACAGCCCTCATCCTTAAGGGCTTTCCAAACATCACCTTATTAACATAAACTCAGATGTAGTTTAAAGGGGTTTGTTATGAATATCATGACACCTTTATCACTTTAATCACTTAGGAAATCTTCAGAGTTTTAGGAGCACTGTGTCAGGAATGAGGACAAATATGTACTTCTCATTGTAAATAATTCCCAATATCACCCTGGGTTTTATGGTAAGCACATGATTAGTTTTATAAGAAACTATTAACATTTCCCCCCCAAAATGAGCACCATTTTACATCTCCAGAGAATGTGTATGAGCATTCATATTGCTCCATATCCTTGGCAACACTAGATATTATAGGTCATATTAAATTTTAGTCATATTTTGTTGGTGTGTAGTTGTATATCATTGTTATTTTAAATTACAATTCCCTGAAGAGTGCTCATGCTGAGAATTTTTTTAAGTTATTATTGGTCATGCACTTCTAAAGTGTCTATTCACATATTTTCCTCATTTGTTTAATTTAAAA
>PVJD01015696.1:0-23906 GCA_004026545.1 Mormoops blainvillei
CCCCATTAACTCACCGGTCTTTGAGAGGAAGCATTATTATGCCAACTTAATAATTAAGGGCACAGGTAGCCCGCCCAAGGTCACGGAGAGACTAAGTGCTGAAAGCAGAATGAGGCCAAGGGTGTCTAATCCAAAGCCCATATTTGCCAGCAATCATCGTTGTACATACATAAGGCAAAGCTGCACTTAGCACTTAGATAATTTGCTCTATGTGACTATTAAAAGTGTTTTATAAGTATTTGATGACAGGAATTCAGGGGTAAATAATATATTTTCTTAAGCCCCTTTGGAAAAAGAGATTATATTTTCCACTTAAAAGTGATCTAGCAGAGTAAGAATGAAAATTTCCCTTCTGCGTCAGTTCCCTATTGCTACCGTAACAAATTCTACAAACTTAGTGGTCTAAAACAGCAAATTTTTTATCTGGTCGTTTTGAGGTCAGAAGTCGAAACTGGGTCTTACTGGGTTAAAATAAAGGTGCGAGCAGGGCTGCGTTTCTTCCGGAGGCTCTCGGGGGCAGCCCACATCCTTGCCTTTTCCACCTGGAGGCCACCTGCCTTCTGGCTTGGGCACCGCCCCTGCCTCCTCCTTCAAAGCCAGTAGGCAGCCCTTCCCGTCTCTTCCTGACTGACCTCTGCTCACATCCCCTCTCGCACTGACCCTGCCTTCCTCTGCTTACATTGTGCCTACCTGGGAAATCCAGGTACTTTCCCCATTTCAAAATCCTTCATTTAATCACAGCGGCAAAGTCCCTTTTACATGTAAAGTAACATACACAGGTCCGTAGGTATCTATGTCTTGGGTAAAATAACATACACAGGTCCATAGATACCTTGGGGGTATGGTGGGTGCTATTATTCTGCCTGTTACATTCAAAGAAAATCTTTTTTGTAATTAAAAATGCTTTCTATAACCCAAATTTATCTATCATTTTCTTACCTCTTTTCAAGTTTAATCTTACCCTTAAAAGTAACCTCTCTTAATAATTTCTTGTGTGCTCTTCAATGATTTCCTATGCATATCCAAGCACAGTTTATTTATTTTTCTATTTCTACCAAATGATAGCATACTATGATACTCACTCTTCTTCAACTTTTAAAAGAATTTTAATATATCCTAGGGATTTTTCCTTGTTACCACATTTAGCTCTATCTTGTTTTTCCCCCCAGTTTTTCTTATTGTGGTAAAAGACACATAACATGAGTTTACCGTCTTAATCATTTGTAAGTGTACAGTTCAGCGGCATTTAACACATTCATAATGCTGTGCAACCATCACCACAACCCACTCCAAATTCTTTTCTTCTTATAAAACTGAAACTCTGCACCCATTAAACAATAGCCCTCCCTTCTCCTCTCCCCTCAGCCCTTGGCAGCAACCATTCTGCTTTCTGTCTCTACAGTTTTGACCACTTCAGGCACCTCATGTAAGTGGAATCATATTGTTTTGTCTTTTTGTGATCAGTTTATTTCACTTAGCATAATGTCTTCAAGGGTCATCCATGTTATAACGCATTGCAAAGTTTCCTTCCTTTTTAAAGCTGAATAATATTTCATCGTATGAATAGACCACATCTTGATTACTTGTGCATGCATCGGAGGACACGTCGGTTGCTTCCACATTTTAACTATTGTGAATAATGCTGCTATGAACAAGGGTGTCCAAATATCTCTCCAGAACACTGCTTTCTCTTCTTTTGCGTGTATACCCAGAAGTGGAATTGCTGGCTCATAGGGTACCATTTTTAATTTCTCAAGAAGCTACCATACTGTTTTCCAGAGTAGCCGTACCATTTTAAATTCCCACCAGTAGTGCGTAAGGGTTGTAATTTCTCTACATCCTTGTTAACACTTGGTGTTTTGATAGTAGCCACTCTAGTGACTGTGAGGTAGTATAGCATTGAAATTTTATGATACATTGCATTCCTATAATGATTAGTGATGATGAGCATCTTTTCATGTGTTTATACACTATGTGTAGATCTTTCTTGAAGAAATGTCTATTCAAATCCTTTTGCCATTTTTGAACTGGGTTGTTTGTTTTTGTTGTCAAGTTTTGGAAGTTTTCTATGTATTCTGTATATTAATACCTTGCCATGTATGTGACTTGCAAATATTTTCTCCCATTATGTAGATTGCTTTTTTACTGTGTTGATAGTGTCTTTTGATGCACAAAATGTTTAATTTGTGTGAAGTTTTATTTGTATATTTTGTCTTTTGTTACTTGTGGCTTTCATGTCATATCCAAGAAATCATTGCCAAATCCAATGTTATGAAGGTTTTCTTCTATGTTCAATCTAATTGTTTCATAGTTTTTGGTCTTATGTTTAGGTCTTTGATCAATTTTGTGTCATTTTTTTGTATATAGTGTGAGGTAAGAGTTCAAATTCATCCTTCTGCATGTGTGCCCTGGTGGGCAAAAGCAGGTTTACAGTTGTCTGCTTGGAAGAAGACATACAGGTTATAATGATCACAACAGCTTTATTGACTCAAAAGAATGTCACAATGGCACAGGGCACTTCAGTACAATCACTTCAGTGCTCAAAGTGCTGGTCTTATTTACACATTCTTGCAATCTACTTGCGATACTCAAGCACAGTTTGACACAGAGCTCTTTATTGTCATCAGTTTCTTGGCATGCAAAAAACCCACTTTTGCCCATCCAAGTGTCTCGAATTTCCCCAGAACCATTTGTTGAAAAGACTCACCTTTTCCCCATTGAGTGGACTTGGCACCCTTGTGCAAAATCATTTGACCATGTCTGTGAGGGTTTACTTCTGGCTATCCGTTTCATTCTATTAATTTATATGTCTGTCTTTATTTTTAAAATAGTTTGTATTTTTCAGTTACAATTGACTTCAATATTATATTAGCCTCAGGTGTACAACACAGTGACATCCGCATAACTTATGAAGTGATCACCCAAGTCCAGCACCCATCTGACACCATACACGGTTACCACAATACTATTGATTATATTTCCTATGCTGTACTTTACGTCCTTGTGAGTGTTTTTATAACTGGCAATTTACATATCTTAACCACTTTTCTTTTTTCACCCAATCCCCCACCCCTACTCCATCTGGCAGTCATCAAAATGTTTTCTGTATTTATGAGTCTGCTTCAATTTTGTTTGTTCATTTATTTTGTTCTTTAGATTCAACATATAAGTGAAATATATGGTATTTGTCTTTCTTTGTCTGTCTTATTTCACTTAGACAAATACCCTCCAGGTTCATCCATGTTGTTGTAGATGGCAAGATTTCATTCATTTTTTATGGCTGAGTAAATGTATATGTATCATCTCTTCTTTATCCATTTGTCTATTGATGGACACTGAGATTGCTTCCACATCTTGGCTATTGTAAATAATGCTGCACTGAACATAGGGATGCGTATGTTTTTTCAGATTAGTGTTTTGGGTTTCTTTGGGTAAGTACCCAGAAGTAGAATTGCTGGGTCCTTCTTTGTCTCTTGTTATAGCCTTTGTTTTAAAGTTTATTTTTTCTAAGTATTGTATACCTCAGCTTTTTTTCATTTCCATTTGCCTGAATGGAAATCCCTTTCTATCGCTTTACTTTTAGTCTTTGTGTTTCTTTTGATCTGAAGTGGGTATCTTATAGGCATCATATGTAATGGTTTTGTTTTGTTATTCATTCAGCCACCATATGTTTTTTTTGATTAGAACATTTAACCATTTGCATTTAAGAAGAAATTGTTGATACATGTGTATTTGTTTCTTCTGTTTCTCCTCTTCCTCTTCCTCCTCTTCTTCCTCCACCTCTTCTTCCTCCACTTCCTCCTTCTTCTCCTTCATCTTCTTCAAGAAGACCCTTTAACATTTTTTATAATACTGAACTCCTTGAGCCTTCTCTTGTCTGGGAAGCTCTTTATCGACCCTTTGATTCTAAATGACAGCTTTGTTGAGTAGAGTAATCTCAGTTGTAGGTCCTTGCTTTTCATCACTTTGAATATTTCATGCTAATCCCTTTGACCTGCAAAGTTTCTGTTGAGAAATCAGCTGACAGCCTTATGTGAACTCATTTGAGGTAACTTAACTGCTTTTCTCTTGCTGCTTTAAAAAATTTTTCTCTCTGTCTTTAACCTTTGGCATATTAATCATGTTTCCTGGTGTGGGCTTCTTTGGGATCATCTTGTTTAGGATTTTCTGCACTTCCTGGAGTTGTATGTCCATTCCCTTCACCTGAGTAGGAAAAATTTCCATCATTATTACTTCAAATAAGTTTTTGATTCCTTGTTCTCTCTTTTCCTTCTGGGACCCCAAAGATGCAAATGTTGTTACACTTCATGTTGTCCCAGAGGCTTTAAGCTATCCTCATTTCTTTTTGGATCCTTTTTTCTTTCTGGATTCTCTTTTCTTTCTGCTGTTCTGATGGGGTGTATTAAACTACCTTTTATTCTAAATTTCTGATTCAATTCTCTGCTTCATCTAATCTGCTGTTGATTCCCTCTAATGTATTCTTCACTTCAGTTGTGTTTTTTTATTTCTGAATGGTTCCTTCATATGTTTTCTAGTTCCATTTTCATGTATCCTATCTCTTTGTTAAAGTTCTTACTGAGTTAGTCTACTCTTCCACTAAGTTCATTGAGCATCCCTAAAACCAATGTTTTGAACTCTGCATCTGGTAGATTGCTTGTCTCCATTGTGTTTAGTTCCTTTTCTGGAGGCTTGTTCTGTTTTTTCATTTGAGAAATGTCTCTTTGTCTCCTCATTCTGGTTGCCTCTCTGTTTTGTTTTTTTTTGTTGTTGTTTTTATGTCTTCTGCTCTTCACAGAATGGCTTTATGTAGTAGGTGACCTGTGGTACCCAGTAGCACAGTCTCTCTGGTCATCTGAACTGGGTGCTCCAAGTGTGTCCCTTGTGTAAGTGCTTGTGCCCTTCTGTTGTAGTTGAACCTTGATTGCTGTTAGCGTGTCAATGGGAGAAATAGACTCTCATGCTCATTGGTTGTGAGGACCGGTCATGACTACAGCAGAGGAGCTATTGTGCAGGGACTGACTCCAAGAAGCCAGATTTGCTTTAGTGGGGCTCTGGTGTCTGCTGAATCTGCCCTTTAAGTATGTCATTAGCGAAGATGGTTGGGTGGTTCTCTAGTGTGGTCTGAAGCTGGCCACCATGTGTGTTCTTTCTGGGGCCCATTCGGAGGGGTTCTGCTGTAGGCCAAGGTCAGTTTCTGCCTGTGCCCTGTCCAGGGCCACATGATATGAACCACTAAATTAGCTGCAGGTGGTTGTTACTTGTGCTGGGCTTGGAGGTGCTTGGGAGAGGCTAAGCTGGAACTGAGGTTGGTTGGCACTAGTGCTGAGCTTCGGGTCACTTAGTAAAAGGTATGGGGCATGCCAAGGCAAGATACTGCTTGTTTGGGGTTTGTGAACCTTTGAGAGATTTTAGGAAAGTCCCCAGCATGAGGGAAAATAAGCCATTCCATGTATCGCCCTTCTTACCAGTCTTGATGTGGCTCCTTCTGTATATTCTTAGTTCTAGAACTTCTGTTTTGCTCATCTTCTCATGGCTGTCAATGATGGTTGCTCTGAGGTTTAGTTATAATTTTGATGTGGACATGGGAGGAGGCAAGTACAGCATTTACCCTCTCTGCTATCTTGACCAGAACTCATCTCTCCCTATGCCTGTCTTTATGCCAGTGCCATGTTGTTTTGATTACTGTAGTTTTGTTGTAAGTTTTGAAATCAGAAAGTGTGAGTTCTCTAGCTTTGCTGTTTTTCAAGATTGCTTTGGCTTTTGAGATTCCTTTGAGATTCCATATAAATTTTAGGATGAGTTTTCCTATTTCTGCAAAAAACATCATTGGAATTTTGATGGGTATTTTATGGAATCTATATGTTGCTTTGGGTAGTATTGATATTTTAACAATAGCAAACCTTCCACTTCATGAATATGAGATGTGTTCCCATTTACTTATGTATCCTTTAATTTCCTTCAGCAATGTTTTATAGTTTTCAATGTACAAGACTTCCACTTGCTTGGTGAAGTTAATTTTTAAGTTTTTAATTCTTTTTGATGCTATTATAAATAGAATTGTTTCTGTAATTTCCTTTTCAGACTATTTAATTAGTGGATAGATATGCAACTGATTTTTTTTGTGTATCAAATTTGTATCCTGCCACTTTGCTAAATTCATTTATTCTAATAATTTTTCTGTGGAATATTTACAGTTTTCTACATGTAAGATCATATCATCTATGAACAGAACAATTTCATTTTTTCCTTTCCAAATTGGATGCCTTTTAGTTCTTTTTCTTGTCTAATCACTCTTGCTGGAGCATCCACTACTATATTGAATGGAAGTGGTAAAACCAGGCATCCTTGCCTTGTTTTTGATCTGAGGTTCATTGTGGATTTTTCATATATGACGTTTATTATGTTGAGGTACTGTTCTTCTATTCCTAGATTTTTTGAGTGTTTCTGTCATGAAACAGTCTTGAATTTTGTCAAATGCTTTTTAAAAAAAATATAAACTGAGATGACCATGTGGTTTTTCCCCCTTCATTCTGTTAATAGGTTGTATTACATCAATCAATTATTATATGTTGAACCATTCTTGCATTCCAGCAATAAATACCACTTGGTCATGGTGTATAATCTTCTTAATATGTTCCTGAATTCAGTTTGCTATTATTTTTTTGAGGATTCTTGAACTCATATTCATGAGGGATATTGCTCTGTAATTTTCTAGTAGTGTCTTTGTCTGTTTTGTGATCAGGGTAATGCAGGCTTCATAGAATGAGTTAAAAAGTATTCCTTCTCTTCAATTTCTTTTGGAAAAAGTTTGAGAAAAATGTGTACTAGTTTTCTTTCAAATATTTGTAGAATTCACTAGTGAAGCCAGGAGATCCAGAGTTTTTCTTAGGAGATTTTTTATTACTGATTCAAGCACCTTCCTAGCTATAGGCCTGTTTATTCGGATTCTGTATCTGTGATTTAATCTTGGTAGGTTTGTGTCTAGGAATTTTTCCATTTCACTAGGTTATCTAGTTTGTTGACACACCATTGTTTATAGTACTTTCTTATAGTCCTTATTATTTCTGTAGAAATGGTAGTATTATCACTTTTATTTCTGATTTCGGTAATTTAAATGTTTTCTCTTTTGTTAAGTCCATGTAGCTCATGGTTTGCAAATTTTGTTGATTATTTTTTGAAAAGCCCACTTTTGGTTTCATTGATTTTCTCTATTGTTTTTCTATTTTCTTTTTTTTAATATTTGCAATGTTTTATTTATTAATCTGACTGGTTAATACATATTTATTTTTATTCTTTATACCTTTTGTATACATAAAACACTTTATACAATTTTTATTGAAGAAAAACTCTCCAATGTAGTTTACTAACATTAGGGCAATTTAAAACAGAGATTATTAAAAATATTAATAAAGTTTTAGTTTATGTAAAAAAATCAAAAGTATTGAAAAGTCCAAAGTCTTGATGCAAGTCAAAAATTAAATTATTTCTAATCTAGTGGGGACCAAAACACATGCAACTGCATTTACTGTATTGTTTCATAGCAACATTACTTTACCTGACAAACAGAAATACCCACTATTATCTATCAGGATATCACCTTCCAGAACTCCTGTGAGAAATTTTAGTGATATTGGTATTTTTATTAAACATTCAGTGTTATTAGAATACAATCTATTTTTTTTTACTGCTTTATTTTTATTTATTTTTTTGTCAACATTTTCCTGCCACCACTTTCCCCAGCACCCCTCCCCAACCTCCCACCCTCAATCCTTCCCCCATTTGGCTTTGTCGATGGGTCCTTTACACATGTTCCTTGGTGACCCTTCCCGTCCCTCTCACCCGTCATCCCTTCCCTCCTCTCTTCTGGAGTCAGTTTGTTTATTTCAATGTTGCTGGTTATATTTTGCTTGCTTGTTTCTTTTGTTGATTAGGTTCCACTTATAGGTGAGATCATATGGTATCTGTCTTTCACTGCCTGGCTTATTTCACTTAGCAAAATGCTCTCCAGGTCTATCCATGCTGTTGTGAAGGGTAGTAGTTCCTTTTTCCTTTCTGTTGCATAGCATTCCATTGTGTAAAAGTACCACAGTTTTTTGATCCACTCATTTAGTGTTGGGCACTAGGTTGCTTCCAGTTCTTAGCTTTTGTAAGTCTTGCTGCTGTGAACATTGGGGTGTATAGGTTCTTTTGAATTGGTGTTTCAGGATTCTTAGGGTATAATCCCAGCAGTGGAATTGCTGGGTCAAAAGGAAGACCCATTTTTAGTTTTCTGAGGAAATTCCAAACTGTTTTCCACAGTGGCTGCACCAGTCTGCATTCCCACCAACAGTGCACGAGAGCTCCCTTTTCTCCACAACCTCATCAGCACTTGTTGTTTGTTGATTTGGTTATGACGGCCATTCTGTCTGGTGTGCAGTGGTGTCTCATTGTGGTTTAAATTTGCGTCTCTCTGCTGGCTGGTGATGCTGAGGACCCTTTCATTAGCCTCTGGGCCCTGTGCACGTCCTCCTTGGAGAAGTGTCTGTGCAGGTCCTTTGCCCATTTTTTAATTGGGTAGTTTGTCTTCCTAGAGTAGAATCGTGTGAGTTCTTTATGTATTTTGGAGATCAAACCCATATCTGATGTATCATTGACAAATATATTGTCCCATGCGGCTGGTTCCCTTTTCATTTTGCTGATGTTTTCTTTAGCTGTACAGAAACTTCTTATTTTGATGAAGTCCCATTTGTTTATAATCTCCTTTATGTCCCTTGCTCTAGGGGACATATCAGTGAAAATATTGCTGGTGGAATATCTGAGAATTTCCTGCCTATGTTCTCCTCTAGGACTTTAATGGTGTTACGACTTATATTTAAGTCTTTTATCCATCTTGAGTTTATTTTTGTGTGTGATGTAAGTTGGTGGTTGAATTTCATTTTCGTGCATGTAGCTGTCCAAATTTTCCAACACTATTTGTTGAAGAGGCTATTTATGAAGTGCATAAATATTTATAATTGTTATATTTTCTTGCTGTATCGTATATATACTATATATAATATACATTATATGTATCTACTTCTGTAGTCTTCTCATTACTATTTGTAGGGACTGTCATTTTATTTCCTTTCATTTTCAATTTAGTTGTGTCTTTGGATCTGAAGTGAGCACTTGTACACAGCATATAATTAATTGGGTCCTATGTTTTTATTCATTCTGCCAACCACTGTCTTTTACATTTAAAGTAATTGCTGTTAAAAGGGGATTTACATTTGTAATTTTGATATTTGTTTACCATATCCCTTATAGCTTTTCTATTCCTCATTTCCAGCATTTCTGTCTTCTTTTTGGTTAGGCAAGTTTTTTTTGTAGTGAAATGTTTAAATTGTTTTCTCATTCCCTCTTGTGTATATTCTACAGTTATTTTCTTTGTGGTTACCATGAAGATTAAATTGAACACCATGAAGCTATCACATTCTAATTTGAAATAATACCAGCTTAACTTCAGTAAAAAAACAAAAACTCTGCTCCTTTGTAGCTCTTCTTTATCCCTTTTGATTCATAAAACTGCTGTCTTCAGACATTGTGTGCCCCAAATGTAAACTAATAATTCTTTTCATGTATTAGTCTCAGTACAGATTGGTAGTTACATAGTAGTCATGGAGATGTAAAGTCCAGCACAGGAAATATAGGCGATAATATTGTAACAACTGTGTATGGTGCTGGGTGGGTACTAGAAATATTAGGAGAAACACTTGTAAAGTATATGCTGTGCACCTGAAACTAAAACAAAACAATATTGTATTGAATATAAATTGTAATAGAAAAAGATAAAATTAAAAAAAAATCAATATATTGGTGGTGTCTTACATTTTGTAGAAAACAAGATTTGGAATTACAAACTAAAGTAACAATAGTGGATTTGGGTCCTGGTTTCCTTCCTTTCACTGTTGGTCCCCTGTGTATTTTGCTTTACTTCACTTTGCACAGCCTTCACTTTTTCCTCCATTTTGCGACCATACTGAACCATTTTTGTGTGCGTCCTGATTACCAGTGTTTTGAACTCTGCATCTGATAGGTTGGCTATCTCTTCATTGCTTAGTTCTATTTTTGGAGCTTTGATCCGTTCTTCTGTTTGGGATATATATATATATATATATATATATATATATATATATATTTTTTTTTTTTTTTTTTTTTTTTTTTTTTTTTTTTTTTTTTGTCTCTGTGTGCCTATTACATTGTGAGGGGCAGAGCCTTAGGTATTCACCAGGTGGGGCAACCCACATCACTGCCTTGTGGTGCTGTATGTGGGGGAGGGGTCTGAGAGGGAACAATGTCACTTCCTAGGCTCTTGGGCGGCTTTCAGTTGCCTTCTCTGCTACACACAAGCAAATTGGGCCCTTCTGGTGCTGATTCCTGGGTGGGTGGGTGGGTTTGTGTATATTCTAGGACCATGAGGGTCTCTCCAACGAATTCTCCTGAGAGACTGGCTGTTTCTTCCACTGCCGCAACCCCCACAGGCTTTAACTGGTAGAGGTTTTGAGGCTTTCTTTTCCCGCACTGGAACCCTGAGCTGCGTGGTCTCTCTCACTCACTGGTTGTTCCTCCTGGTTTATCTGCATGCAAATATAGGCCCACCCGGTCCCTGAGCCACTGCCTTGGCCACCCCAGTCTGCCAGCTATAGCCTTGCTTCACATCCTTTTTGCCTGGGCTGCCTGTCTCTGCCCCTCCTACCAGACTGTATAAATGTTTCTTCTTTTACTCCTTTGTTGTCGGACTTCCATACAGTTTGATATTCTGGCAGTTCTGGTTACTTTCTGTTTTTAAATTTGTTGTTGTCCTTCATCTGGTTTTGTGAGGAGGCAAAGTGTATCTACCTATGCCTCCACCTTGGCCAGAAGTTGCCAAATTGGGCAACATTTTAGTAAAGACCTTTTTCCTTCCCCATCAACCTTTGTGTTATGCCTATGTTGTGGCAAGTGGCTCAATCTCACTTTGTTCGGTAACACAAACACCACAGAAAAAAATTTTGGAAGTATGCCCAGGAAATATTAATTGTAGCTATCTCCAGATGATACAATTGAAGATGATTTGTATTCCCTTTTGCAGTTTTCTGTATTGTTTACATTTTATTTACAACGTAAATGCATGTAATATATATTTCTCCTAAACAATAAAACTAGGCAAATTATTTTCCATTGTATTAGTAATTTTTGTAGAACTTATGGTATTCCAGCTTGCAACAAACTAAAATAATGCTACAAAGATGCTACACAATAGAAGTTGGATATTAATTTTTTTAAAAGAATCTTTCAATTATTTATATTAAAATTACCTTATTTATACTGGTTCTGATATATTGGTGGAAGGTCTGATTACCCTCCTTCTGGAGAGGAAAATTATGCATTATTCTGATGGACATAATACAGCTGATGTATTTTTGGACAAAGAGTAGCAGCAGCACTTAGATTCTGAAAAAAAAAAATCTCAATTTTAAAGTTGCATTTTTTCACAGTTACAGATGGTTAGTTGAGACTCATAGTAAGGAGATTTTCCTGAACTATAACCTACTGGGTTGTGGTTTTTAAAAACATATAATTTGAAAATTAAAATTATCTTGTTCATTTTAGCCTGGCAGTTTCAGAAATTAAATTGTTTAAGTTGAAAGTGTGTGAGTAAGCACCATGTCTTCTTTTTAATCCTATGGTAGTTTCTAAATTCACTGCTAATATACAAAGAGGTTGGAAATTAGCCTAATACCCAATGGGGCAGAAAACTTACTTGTCTTGATGAGAAAAAGAAAGATATTGAAGGAGCTGCCCAATGTTACATGAAAAAATTAGCATATTGCTTACTGTATTAATTACTTAATTTGGAGCTATACTCACTGTTGTTTGGGTTTACTGCTTTTATTCACACTTCCCACTTTTCAATGTATGTGGGCAATCCCACCATTAGCTGATGTTTGGTGCCTCTTGAAGGATTACTGAGGCACAAGTAACCCTCTGTAATTCCTTTCTCTAGAAACGATTGTTTTCTGTCCTTAACAGCTTCCTCGTGCTTCTCACTAACGCGTTCCATCAAGGAATCAGCTGGCAGATCATTTTATCTCATCTCTAGTTGCCAGTGTTTTTAATAGAAATTCCTTTCTTTCAAAACTCCTTTTCTTGGGGTTTGGAGTCTGTTTACATTTTAACAGGTTTTCTATTGCTTTGTTTGCCTTCTTTCAGAACTGCTAGAAGGACTGAAATAATCGGGGCCTTAGTTTTCCCTCCCCGAGCACTTACTGTGGGGTTCCCCACAGGGCTCAGGCAGCCCTCGGCCATCTTCTCTTTTCCTTTCACACCATCTTCCCAGATGATCACATAAGTTCTGAATTTAAGTACCATCTTTATGCCACTGTCCCCCCAAAGCATGTCTTTACCCTAGACTTCTCCTCCGATAGATGAACCAACACACCCAACCGCCGGCTTCTGTGGGGAGACACCACCCTAGACTACAGTGTTGGAGTGACGGCTGTGGGGGCTGCGGGGGGCAATAGAAGTTATTTGACTCAATCTTTTCACTTCGCAGAGGAGGAACCTGAGCGCTACTAGGATTCAGGGTTATGTCTACTTGGCATTTCCAGAGAACTGCACGTTGTATTTGTCTGAAAGACAGCAAAATTAACACGTCTGAACAATTTCTTGATCCCCCCCCGCAGTGGCTCCCTGCTCTGAGGCTTTTCTTATGACAGTAGAGGGCACCATGACCCCCCAGCTACCTAAGCCGAAAGCTAGGAATCATGCCGGGCTCCTCACTTTGGTCACTAGTCCGTCTGCAGGTCCGCTCAGTTGTTGCAAAAACACATCTTGCATGTGCCCACTTCTGCCCATGGCCGCCGTCCCCGCCTTGTCTAGGCCGCTGTCAGCCGGTGCCTGGAACACTACAGCAGCTCTCTTTCACTCCGGCCTGATTCCAGCCCATTTGCCCAAAAGCTGCGAAAGTGACCATGTTAAAGTGCAAGTCAGAGCCAAAGGGACTTAGAAGGGCATCTCAAAGGCACAGAGGAGCAAAGGAGATGACGAATATGAAAAACCAAGGGGACCCCGGGGGCTGGCAGGCGGGCTGTGAGGAGCCGACAGGGCACAGTTACAGCTGGGGGTCAGGCACACATGCAGGGCCTCGCAGGCTCTCCTGTGCTTGAAGCTGGGCCGGTCAGCGCTGCCTCTCTGATGGGAGCGTCAGTGCTGAGGCCTTGTTGGTCGTCATGCCTATTTAGGGTCCACTCACCACGGCATCACTCAGTAGTTGTATGAACCTAGGCAGAGCCCTGAACCCTAAGTCTGGCAATGACACAGTTGGATGAACGGTCACTGTGCTTCCTTCCAGCTTTGTCTCTTCACCAGTTTATGGCCTAGGTCACGCTGGGGTTGTGTCTCACTGTACTTTATACCCAAAGCTGTTCCCGGTGGCCAGAGCATTTGTGAATTAATGCTGTTTAACTTTGCTGAGGCCCTGGATGGCCTGATGCACACTGTTGAAGTAACCGTTTTTCTTTGAGACTTTCCCACTTTCCCTCTCTACCCTCCTTTTCTTCCCTGCCAGCCTTTGTCCTCGGTGAGCCTGGGGCACTCAGGCTGCTGCTTGGCTGTCAAGGACCCACCCTGATTTCCAACACTGCTCCCAAGCCCTGTGTGGACAAGGGCCAATGCTGTAAACTTCTCTCCTCCTGCTTCCATTAAAACTCACCTTTTGTCATGAAAAGGACCTGACTGACTTTCCCATTACATGTATGAAGCACAAACGGGCAAGTGAACAAACAAATCCCCCTCCTCACACATTAGAAATCTACAAGGAAAAGAAATCAGGAGTGGAGAGGGCAACAAAGCTCTGGGTGCTGGAAAATAGAAGGAAAAGGGGGAACTGGCTTCGCAGAGTAGAGAAAGTGGAAAACTATGCCACCAGTGGGGGATGTGCAGAGCAGCTTGATTCAGAAAACAAAACACAAGAAAATAAGGAATGCCTCAGGAATTGGGCGTGTCAGGGACCTTGGAAAAGGGAAGCAAGTGGAGCTGAGAGTAGGGCTGTCTGAAAATCTGCGTAGGAAACAATCCTACGTGCTGCCCCCACTCCACGCAGCTGAGTGACTCCACCTCCTCAGCAGACTGGAGTCTTGCAGAGAAGTGGAACCAGAGGAAAAGAGGGTGATTAGACGAAAGAGTATGTACCGATTGATGAGCACCCAAGCTCCCTCACCCCATGTAACTTCAAGGTGTTCATGGCCAGACCCACACCTCCCAGCATCCTCCTTGGGGAACTTGATCACAGCAAGAGAAAAGGCCTAATGATGCTGGCAACTGTGGGCCCTCAAATGCAGTGGTTAATTCCACTCAGTGTATAGTGAAGCCTAAGAGTCAATAAATAATCTCCAGTCCCCCCCGCCCCCAACACACACAGAGTTTCTAGTGAAACTTTTTTAATGCCTCACCCTTACAGAAGGCAGCCAAGGATCACCAGACATTTGAGGAAACCCCACCTCCACATGAAAGACAGAAACTAAAACAAATAAAATAAGGAATGCGGAGGAGTCCGTGACAACACAGAAAACATGATAAAAGTTCTTTTAAAAATTATAATTTAAATCTTCATAATTCCATGATTCAAGGATAGTGGGTTCATCCTTCATCAGGAGATGGTAAAACTGTGATAGAGAAATGAAAAATTGAATTGAAGAGTTGGATAATAAAGTGATGATAAATCTCTCAGAATGTAGAACAACAAAATATGTAATATAGGAGAAAAATAACAAGAAAATCAAATGGTCATTCCAAGAGGTCCCACAAATAGATATTTTAGAAATGTAGGCTAGAGAGAATGTAAGGGAGAAAAGGATCAGATAAATGATTGATCAGAACTGAAATATGGGAATATCAAGCTTAAAGGGTTCATTGAGTATTCAACACAGTGTTTGAGGGACATCTGGTCAAGATGGAGGCATAGGTAGATATACTTCACCTCCTTAAGCAACCATAGAAAGAATACAACTAGATCCCAAAATAAATTAACACCCAGAACTCTCAGAAAGTTGAGTTGTATGGAAGTCCGACAGCCAAGGATTTAAAGAAGCCACATTCCTCCAGACGAGTCGCAGGGGCGGAGTCGCAGAGATGGCAGAGATGTGCAGAGGGTGGTGGCAGCGGCAGAATGGATGATCCCACAGTCACGTATGGTGGATAAAAACTGGGAGGGATACCTTGAGAGTGAGTGCTCCCAGTCCCAGGCCAGACCACACAGCCCAGGGTTCCAGTGCCGGGAAGATAAATCCCCATAGCTTCTGGTTGTAAAAACCAGTGGGGGTTGGGGCAGCGGGAGAAGTTGCTGAATTTTCAGGAGACTCCCTTTAAAGGGTCTGCATGGACTTAGAATGTATGTGACCTCCCCCACCCCCCACTCTATGATTCTCCATGAGGGCGAAGGGTGCCAGTCATATCTGAGAAGTGGGCAAAGTGACTGGAAATGGGACGAGTGCCAAGCGAACCTCCAGAAGCCAGGCAGCAGCACCGTCCCATCTCTAAGCCTACCCCCACATAGAGCCACAAGGTGGTAAAGAAGTTTGCCCCTGCCTGGTGATTATCTAAAGCTCTGCCCCACACAACTTACAGGTGTCTTTTCTACAACAGACCACGCTCCTAAGACAGGAAGTCAAAGCAAGGACCTACAACCTAGATGACTCTACCCAGCAATGCTATCGTGTAGAATGGAAGGGCAATAAAGTGCTTCCCAGACAAGGTAAAACTAAAGGAGTTCATCATCACTAAGCCATTATTACATGAAATGTTAAAGGGACTTATTTAAGAAAAAGAAAAAGATCAAAACTATGAACAGTAAAAAGGCAACAAATTCACAACTATCGACAACTGAGTCTAAAACACAAGCAGAACGGTAACAGAATCACAGAAATGGAGATCACTTGGAGGCTTATCAGCTTGGAGGAGGAAGGGGGAGAATGGGGAAAAAGATACAGGGATTAAGAAGCATAATTGGTGGGTACAAAACAGACAGGGGGTGGTTAAGAATAGTATATAGGAAACAGAGAAGCCAAAGAACTTCTATGTATGACCCATGGACATGAACTAAGGTGGGGGGTATTGCTGGAGGGAAGAGGGGTTACTGGGTGGAGGAGGGCAAAGGGGAAGAAATTGGGACAACTGTTATAGCTTAATCAATAAAATATATTTTAAAAAAACAGTATGAAAAAAGATTCACGTGAAGGTACTTAGCATTAAATTTCAGAACACTACGAAAAAGAATAGATTCTTAAATCCTCTATATAAAAAGCAGGTAATAGAGAAAGAAAGATCAGGAATCATAGATGGTAAGAGGCTTCCCAACAGCAACACTGGGTATTAGAAAAGCAGTGAAGAATGCCCATTAAATTCATAGGGAAAATAATTCCCAGCCCAGAATTCTACTATGTAGTCAAATTATTGATAAAAAATAAGGGTAGGAAAAAGAGATTTTAGACAAAAGGCCTCAAATTTTACTCTCCACGTATTCTTTCCCAGCAAGCTCCTGGAAGAGGACCTTCATCACGTAAGAGAATACACCCACGGGGGAAGGCATGGGGCTCATAGGGAGTCCAGCACGTGTAGCGCAGGGAAAGGCATGTGATGGGCAGGTATCCTGGTTAGAACAGGTTAGGGGGCTCCAAGAAGGAGGTCCTAGGAAAAAAAAGATGAAATTGATAAGATTATCTGAGGTATATCAACGTACTGAGAGATTATATGCATGTGAATGGTCGATAGAGGATTTGAGGTTAAATGAAAAATAGATACAAAGAAACTATAAGAGCCACAACAAAATAAAGTGGTAGAAAAAGAAAAATTAATTAGTGTACATATATGGTTCAGCAGTGAATACTATTTCATTATCCTAAGAATGAAAACCTTTGTGAGTGAGAGCAAGTGCATACATATACAATTACGTGGGCTGGGCTAAAAAAGAGCTGTATCTTCATCTTCTGTAACAGAAGCTAATAAGCACTGTCTAAAAGCTAAAAAGAAGAGCCAGAAATCACGGCATCCACATTTTATTTAGAATTATGATGGCAAAAACAGAAGAAGCAGTAAAAAGAGGGGTTGCCTTTGCAGGAGTCAGAGCTGGCCGTGAGGAAAGCTGGAGAAGGAGACGTTTTGTTGTGGTGGTTGTGATAAGCCTTATGAACCATTTGGCTTTTAAAGTGTTTTGTAAACTTTACTTAGAAGGGAGGAGAGGAAGAAAGAAAGGAGGGAGGAGGGGAGGACATGTACATTAGTTTATATTAAGATAATTATGATCCATAACAGTTTTACACATTACCGTTCCCAAGGGCACTTGTATTTTAAAAGGTGACAAGAAAATCTGTTTACACTGTAACCTAAGAAAATGAATCAGGCTTCATAGAGGGTAAATGGCGGATACATGCGGGAGCCGCGTAAACTGAGGAGATTACCCAGCAACTTGTAAACCACGCATGGAAGAACAGGCAGAACTTGGATAGCTGGAGAAAAAGAAGTGATTCCAGAAGTGAGGAGACTAAGGATGCTTTTTTAATCTCCACATCTCTATAGCCTGGCATATAGTGGGTAAGTGCTGGGACGATGGAGCCACGCCAGAGAGTGGGAAGTTTAGGGAAGTACCTGGTCAGACTGGGGAAGAGGATTGGGGTGTAGGCAGGAAAAAGTTGGAATTATGTTCATTTGCCTGTGTGTGTGTGTGTGTGTGTGTGTGAGAGAGAGAGAGAGAGAGAGAGAGAGAGAGAGAGAGAGAGGGTTTGGGGTTGGGGGTAGGTGCCTGTCATGAAGGGCTTGGGAATTCAAACTCAGGAGCCAGAGGTTTTGCTGACTCCCAAGAATAGGATGATGATGATCTGAGGGAAATTCTGAGTCCTTTCCTAACTCATGCGTCTCGTGCAGAAGATATGAGTAAGATAAGTATTCTCAGGTATTATTTGTAAAATTGCCAATATATGTATCATTTTGGAAAGTAATATGGTAACGGAGGCCTATGAAAATATTAATGCCCTTTGACGCAGTCGTTTTATTTCTGGGTCTGTATCCTGAAGCAATAATTCTAAATCTAGACAGATTTTGGCACAAAGACTCACCCTGCAGTGCTATTTAAAATGCAAGGAATAAGAAATAATCTTGGTTTACATATTTGCTTCTTTTTTGGTGCATTTTAATAAAAATGTAAATGTATGTCTGTGCCTAACTTTTTGTCTATATTACAATTGTTGAGCTGCTACTAAATTGATGTTTATAAAGAATTTGGGACTTCCGGCAAAGATGGAGGCATAGGTAGATACACTTTGCCTCATTGCACAACAAAAAGAAGGACAACAACAAAACAAAAAACAAAATACAAAAACAAAATAAAACAAAAAACAACCAGAACTGCCAGACAATCGAACTGTATGGAAGCCCAACAACCAAGGAGTTAAAGAAGAAACATTCATCCAGACTGGTAGGAGGGGCGGAGACAGAGACGGGAAGCCAGGGCACAGGGGACGTGACAAGGCGGCAGCTAGAGGACTGGGTGGGTGAGACGGCAGGTACACTGCGAGGAACAACAGGGGAGCAAGACAGACTGTGCAACCTGGGGTTCCAGCATGGGAAAGGAAAGCCTCAAAACTTCTACTGGTAAAAACCTGTGGGGGTTGTGGCAGTAGGAGAAACTCCCAGCCTCACAGGAGAGTTCGCTAGAGGAACCCTCTGGGTCCTAGAATGTACACAAACCACCCACCCAGGAACCAGTACCAGAAAGGCCCAATTTGCTTCTGGGTAGTGGGGGAATTGGCTGAAAGCCATCAACTAAGCGGCATTGTTCCTTCTCGGACCCCTCCCCCACAGACAGTGCCACAAAGCAGTACCTGTGCTGCCCCGCCCTGGCAAATACCTAAGGCTCTGCCCCTTACAACGTAACAGGCACACAAGAGACAAAAATAAAAAAAATATATTGCTCAAATGAAAGAACAGATCAAAGCTCCAAAGATAGAACTGAATGATGAAGAGATAGCCGACCAACCTATCAGAGGAAGAGTTCAAAACACTGGTAATCTGGATGCTCACAGAAATGGTTGCGTATGGTCACAAAATAGAGAAAAAAGTGAAGGCTATGCAAAGTGAAATAAAGCAAAATACACAGGGAACCAACAGTGAAAGGAAGGAAATCAGAACTCAAATCAATGATTTGGAGCAGAAGGTTGAAATAAACATTCAACCAGAACAGAACGAAGAAACAAGAATTCAAAAAAAATGAGGAGAGGCTTTGGAACCTCTGGGACAACTTTAAACATTCCAACATCCAAATCATGGGGGTGCCAGAAGGAGAAGAGGAAGAGCAAGACATTGAAAACTTATCTGAACAAACAATGAAGGAGAATTTCCCCCATCTGGCAAAGGAAATAGACTTCCAGGAAGCCCAGGAAGCTCAGATTGTCCCTAAGAAGTTGGACCCAAGGAAGCACACACCAAGGCACATCATCATTACATTACCCAAGATTAAAGATAAGGAGAGAATGTTAAAAGCAACAAGAGAAAAGGAAAGAGTTACCTACAAAAGAGTTCCCATCAGACTATCAGCTGATTTCTCAAAAGAAACCTTACAGACAAGAAGGGGCTATAAAGAAGCATTCAAAGTCATGAAAGGCAAGGATCTACATCCAACAATACTCTATCCAACAAAGGTTTCATTTAGATTGCAAGAGCAGATAAAGTGCTTCCCAGATAAAACAAAGTTAAAGGAGTTCATCATCACCAAACCCTTATTACATGAAATGTTAAAGGGGCTTGTCTAAGAAAAAGATGATCAAAACCTTGAACAGTAAAATGATGACAAACTCACAACTATCAACAACTGAGCCTAAAAAAATAAGAACAAAAACAAACTAAGCAAAGAACTAGAATAGGAACAGAATCACAGAAATGGAGATCACATGGAGGGTTAGCAGCAGGGAGGGGGAGTGGAGAGAATGGAGGAAAAGGTACAGGGAATAAGAAACATAAGTGGTAGGTACAAAATAGACAGGGTAAGGTTAAGAATAGTATAGGAAAGGGAGAAGCCAAAGAACTTATGTGTACAACCATGGACATGAACTAAGGCGAGGGGAGATACCGGTGGGAAGTGGGGTGCAGGACAGAGGGGAATAGAAGGGAGAATATAAATAAATAAATAAATAAATGCCTTATTAAAGAAAAAAGAATTAGGAAACATGGTGATGCTGTAGTAAATAATAGTAAGAAAATGAAACAATATATCTATAACTATTATAAACTATTTTTAAAAAACTCTTAGTTTTTTAACTAACGGATGCCTGCATTTGTGCTACTTGTTAAAAAACAAGACAGAAAAACTAAAACGAATACAATGAAATATTAACAGCAAGAGATATATGAGTAATTTATTTTCTTTCTTTTTTCATGCTCTTTTTCAAATTTATATAATAAACATGAATTTCTTTACAAGTGAAAGCATAATAAATGCTTGGAAGCAAAGGTCCTGTAGCATTGACAGGTTATTGAAATAAGGTAATATACAACCTCTTCAAAAATATTCCAAGATTTGAAGTCTTTTCTATCATATTTAGCTACTTTTCTTTCTGAGCAACTATATCAAATATTGAATTTAAAAATTAATCATGAAATCTATATAATATCTCTCTATCTACAGAATTATTGTGTATGTCGAGTTACTCTGCATATCATCATCTAGCGAATAGCTTTTTCCAAGTGGTTTGAGAAATTACTATACTATTCCTTTTAAATCATTTGATAAAGATTTTCATTAGATTTTCTCCAGGCTACACAGTGGCCATAATTAGCAAACCCAGCTGTCATTCAAACTGAAATACATCAGATCCAAAGGCCACAGAGCATGTTCGCAGGCAGTGCTATGCATATCTCCCTGAGAGCAAGGTAATGTCAGGCGAGAGCGAGGCCGATAGACAGTGCATTCTGGAGTACTGACATTAACCTACACTGTCTGACAGAAACATTAAAACGGGGAGAGATCTGACACATTCTACTGAAATTTCTTTTCCTAAAGGTAGCCAGGCCCCAGGCCTTGAGAGTTGTTGAAAATTCTGAAATGTCTCATATCTATTGTTACTGTTTTCTTGTCACTCAGAAAAGGCTCGATGGTTTTTTCTCCTGGCCTCACCAGTAAATTCGTTGTGTGGGACTGTGGTAGATAGATGAATGTGTTACTCCTAAAGCTTTAGAGATTCCCTGGGGCTCAAGGTCTTATCAGCTTTAAACCTGCCCTCCTTTTTACCTGGTCGTTAAATATTATTCATATTTCCCTACTCGGAAAGGTGCTACAAACACTTATCCAGAGCTGTGTGAAGGAATGGTTTTCACTGATTACAAACGAGGATTTGTTCCAAGGTGCGTTTTAGCAGCGCTGGCTGATACGCTGAGAGAAACGCTGGGCGCCGCGCATTTTCGTGTAACTAATACTGCACAGAACCACCAGGTGGCTCTGTAGCTACAGCAAAGGTTTTCTTAAATCCCAGCAACTTTCCCTGTTAAGAACCTTCGACCTGCAGCAAGCACTCACCAGGCCTCTATGTGGCGCTGTCCCATCCTGGTTAAGTTCCGTGTTTTTCCTTTTTATTTAGTGATTTCTTAATTTGTTACTTGGGTGACTTTAATGTTTTAACAAACAGGATACCCATACTATATAAAAGCATATCTGTAAATAGATATTTTTACACGGCTATTTCAGGCACCACCATCTTTTTCTTATAAACTTTGTTAAATGGGGGAAAGATAAGCTGTGCTTAAAAAATCACAGAACTTTTTTTTGTCCTGTAAATCCCCAAGAAGATATTTCTCATTGCAATTTTCAAAATGGGTTGGTTTCTGCTATAATAGTCGAGAAACACACTGTTCCTGATAGCCCAGCTCAACTGAAAAGCACTTAATTCAAGGTCTCAAGGGCAAACGCAGCTTATGAGGGCTCAGGTCGCTCGCTGCACCCTCTAATGGAGAACAGCGTGCCCCTGAACAAACTAGGTGCAGGGCTGCGGTAACACAAGCAGGCGTGCTTGTATAGGCTGTTCTTGGCAAAGGTTCCTTTTCTCTAAGACATGACAACGACATCTGAGACATGTTCACCTGGCCCAGGAGAGTTGCAGAGCTTGAAGCACGAACTTAGCAGACTTTCAGGTTGAGGGGCTAGGCGGTCCTCTCTCCAAGGACATGTGACCTGAGAAGTTTTGAAAAGACCCATCGTACCTTCACCACCATCCTATCCTGGCAATGACTCCAGCAAGGTATTTAGAGCCAACTGAGAGAGACGTAAGCTGGGAGCACCTTAGAATCACATCAAGTGATTCTGACGTATGGATTTATAGTCTAGGGTTGGGAGAGATAGTGATGTTTGACTCTCCCCCTCCCCCATGGCGATTTTCAGGTGCGGATGGGATAAAGAACCAACGGGTTAGTGACCTAACTGGAGAGAGGATACGGGAGCAGGTACCTGTCACCCCCTCCCCACTTAGCACTTTGCCAGTATTTGAGAGATTTCCCCACAGCACCTATGACCTTCTGGAAGGCACAGAGAGGGTAGGATTTGTAATAGTAGCTTAGGGTTATTAGAGACAGGCAAGGTAATTTCTACAGCAAGTGTTGGACCCCATCTAGCCCTGAATGTTGGGCAAGGGAGAGACGGAAACAATGCCAACTGTCAGGATTCTCAGGGCATCAGATGCCTGCATTTGTGCTATGTTTAATCTCATCACTGCCCTGCAAGGTGAGTATCGCCCCATTTACCACAGATGAAGGTAAGCGTCACTTAGTGATTCTCTGTTTTGCCAAGAGTCACATAGGAGCTAAGCGATAAGGTGACAACACCACAGAAAGAAAGCCCAGGATGAAAGGAAGAGGAAGCCTAGAGAACAGACAGGTGGCACAATGGAGACTGGCGCCAACCAGCAAAGGGGCGTCAGGCTCCAGCAACACAGGCTTGGAAGAAGCTTCCTCCCCGAGATGAGCAACCCCCACTGTGCCTGGAGCCATGGCCTAGGTGCTAGTCTCCTGGTTCCCACTTTACAGGTGGAGAGACCGGGCCTCAGAGAGGCTAAGCAACTCTCCCAGTGTGCCACAGGGAGAGCACCTGGGCCAGGGTGTGGGCGCAGGCCCCGCACTGGGCATCCTCAGTCCCTCCCTGCAGGGCTCCGAGCTCCCCTCCCTCTGGTAGCCTTTCTCCTTCACCCTCCGGATCCTTTGCTTCGCAGGTGCTCTCAGCACCCTCAGTGTCCACCTCTGCCCCTGGGGCTGTCTGACACTGGACCCTCCTCAGGGCCTCTAAGGGGAGCGCCTGCCCACCTCATACCCCAAGGACCACGGGGCTCAGAGGCAGGGTCAGCATGCGCCTGCTCCCCAATCTGTTTCTGCGGAATTACTACCCCTCCCCGTCCCCCTTCAAAAATCTCTGCTCACAGAACCTGCCATTCATTTTCTCTCACTTGCCTATACCCCTAGTGTGCCGAGGCTGCTGTACTCTCTGCCCATCAAAGTCCCCCTCTCCCTTAGTGAGCTCACTGTCCCCAGCGTCCCTGGGCCCTGAACCCCAGTGACCTCAGTGTTGACTCCACCTAAGCCACATGCAATGTCCTGGACCTTTCTAGTACGCAGTTGGCTCCAACTCGGCCGGTCTTAAACTCCTCTGGTCTTGCTCAGGTTCTTTAAGCTGGGGGTTCTCGAACTTCAGGGTGTATCAGAGCCTCCCGGGGGCAGTTAAACACAGCTGGCTAGGCCTTATGCCCAAAGACTTTTGTTCAGGAAGTCTGGGATGCTGTGAATTTGCATTTCTGATGCTGACGCTGCTGACGCTGCTGACGCTTGGGAAACTCTGCTTTGAGCCCTTCTTAGCCCTGATAGCGGTTTGACTCGCTGGGGAG
>PVJD01015697.1:0-23898 GCA_004026545.1 Mormoops blainvillei
TGCATAAATCTGTTCATAATATCTCTTTATTATATTGACCAGAAAGGTTGCTCTGTATTCTCACCAGAAATTAGCTTTCTTTTTCACTTTTAGCCATTCTATTACATGTATAGTAGTATTTCACTATTGTTTTAACTGGTAGTTATCTAATAATGAATATTTTTAGCATCTTTTCATATCATTATCATTATTTACTGGTTGTATATCTTGTTTGATGAGGAGTATATTAAAATCTTTCACCCATTTTATGTGGGCTGTTAGTTTTTTTATTGTTGAATTTTAAATGCTATTTTTTCTATATTGACTTCAAGTCCTCTATCAAATACAAGTTTTTCAAATATTTCTTCCAACCTGTAGCTTGTCTTTTCATTCTATTAACAATGTCTCTCAAAGAGAAGAAATCTTTAATTTTAATAAAGTCCAACTTACCATTTATTTCATGAATACGCTTGTGATGCTGTATTTATAAGTGCATTGTCAAACCTAACATTACTTAGATTTTCTCCACCACTTCTGTAGGCAAAAAAATTAAACAGGTGAAGAAAGTTATTCACCTGGAAACATGGGTCATTTCTTTAAAAAACAACGAAGGCTGACTCATTGGCTAGAACTGGGAACCTTAAAGAACATAGGATATTTGTATCTATGTTCTAGAGTATTTTTTATTATATTTTTGTTCTGTTCAAATATCAAGATTATGCTGGCTTCAGAAAATTATTCAGGACTATTCACTTTATTTAAATCTCTGCAAGAGTTTTTAGTGATCTTGATTGTATGCCTTCTTTAAACATTAAAAAGAATTGATGGGTAAAATCATCAGGGCCTAAATTTTTTCTGAGAGAATATTTTTCTAAATTAATATACTTTTTAAGAGATTAAAACCATTCTTTTAGATCAAATTTGTTAATGAAAGCGTTCCTGAATTTTATACATTTTGCCCAAATTGTGAAAATTATTAAAGAAAGTCGTTCTTCATATCCTTTAAAAAAATACATTTATTATAATGTCTGTACTGATACACTTTATTTTGGTTCTAATATTGACAATTTATATTTTCTTCTTTTAAACAAAAGGCGTTTCAACATAGCACAACAGGTTTTCCAGATATTTGTCAATTTTATATTTGTGACTGTTTATTTTTCCTTTTTCTTTCCCCCAAGATTCTAAATCACACATTGTATTAGTGTGCCAAGACTCCCATAACCAAACGCCACAGTCTGGATGACTTAAACAATAGAAATGTATTTCCTCCCACTTGAGGACCCTGGAAGGCTGACATCAAAGCCAATTTGTTTCCTCCTGAGACCTCCCTCCTCGGCCTGTGAGTAGCTGCCCTTTTGCTCTTCCCTCACATGACCTTTCCTCTGTGCACGTACATCTTTTCCATCTCTTTCTGTATGTTCTAATGGCCTCTTTTTATTAGGACATTTGTCAGATTGTATTAAAGCCCACCTTCATGTCTTCATTTTAATTTAAGTACCTGTTAAAAAAAAAGCTATCTCCAATTACACAATTCAGCCCATAACACGTATATTAAATCTTCAGACTCTGTACTACATACCTCTTCTGCCTTCTTTAGTTTCCACTCTTCTTTCTTTGTGTAGATCTGTCAAGACAATTTCTACTTTTTTCTTCCAGTTAACAACCTTTTATCCTTTGTATTTATTTTTATTTATATATAAATAACATTATTAAAGTGTAACTTATATTAAATATATTAATTTTAAGAGCACAGGTTGATGAGTTTTGACATATAGATATACATATACACACACACACACACCTATATAATTGCCACTTTAATTAAGATATAGAACATTTCCATATCACAAAAACTTTTATTTTTCTCTTGCATTTTTATTCACAAATATACTTCTCTCTTTCATGCAAAATATCCCTGCACCATGTTACCACTAAAATCTCATGCAGTCATTCCTCAAGTTCAACATTCAGAAATGGCAACCTACGTCAAATGTGTTGTAAGCTATTCTTGGTCTTGAGACCTATAAATTAAAAACACGCTATGTGACTCCCACATTTCCAATTTATATTGGTTACAGGGTGAAAAAATAAACACAATAAATATTCCCAAACTATGAGAAATAGAGGTAAACAAGAAACAGGGCTTAACAGAAATACTGAAATCCCTTTAAGCAAATAGAACCGCTTAACCACTTTTCTCCGTAGAAGTAGCTGCCAGATCTCTTGTTTTTCACAGCTCTTGCTTCTGCCCTCTAGGAGGTACTTCTCCAATTTTATATTCTGGACCACATTTGAAGATGATATCAAAGAAGTCTGCTGTTTGTAGGGCTGGACAACTTTTATAACTTGCTGCTAACTTCTATACATCTAGAGGGTTTAGAGTTTTGTTTTGTTTTGTTTTGTTTTGTTTTTTACCTCTGAAAGAACTATAGCCTCTTTCACTCGAAACTGTAACAATTTTGTCATTTCCCTGCTCTCATCATCATGTGATATTTCAATATAGTTGAATTTGGTTAACTCTGTGTCAAAATCATATGCACAGTTTTTTTCCAGTGGTCTCCTTCTCTCTCTCTGTCTGCCTCCCTCCGTCCCTTTCTCTACTTCTGTCTCTTTGTAGAGGTCATCTGAGTACATCCTCTCAGTTTGCTTTTGAGTCTCTTTGTGGAGATTAAAGAATCTACTAGGTAGCAAAATAATTCATTCATTGACCTTAGCAATATGGTCGTATCACTCCTTTAACTTGTTTTTCCCTTGAAGCTTTCTCATAATGACAGTACACTGGAATTTATCTTTGTCATAAAGCTGTTTTCATGACAACAAACAATTTGTTGAGAAGAATTTTTATTTTAATACAAAAATTTAATAAACTAATAAACTTTCTATTTTATATTAATTATGTTCACAAGCAAAGTTCATTTTTTCTTATTATGCTCAACACAATCAAATAATAAAAGTCAATTCCTATCCATTATTTTGGCTCAAAAGTTACTTGTCCATTAGCACAGGTTTTTAAATGCACCTTTATTCCTTCTGAGTTGTCACAGGTAATATTTTTACCAAATGTTTCAATACATAAAATTTATTCAACATCAAATATTGACCTAATATAAGTGACCATTTTGTAGTCTCATAACAATTTCCTTGGTGCCTCTTACCCCATCCCAAAGCTAACATTTTGTGACATTTTACTGTTAACGAACTACCTTATTTCTAGGTGCCAAATCCTGCTTTAGGAATTTGTTGCTGCAAAAATAACCTGAGAAACAAACAACATTAAGCATCACAATGACAAAATAAGTATTTTCATTTCACTCACAGATCTGCAGAAGACTAGCAGGTCAGTTAATCAAGACTGAGATCAGCTGGGATTCTATGCTGTAGGCTATGTATTTATTGGACTTAGTATTGAAGATTAGGGTTTAGAACTGTTTCAGATGAATTCTTATAACTCAGTAATAAAATACAAACAATTCCAATAAAAAATGAGCAAGGAATACAAAGACATCTAACCAAAGGTGATACAGTTAATAGGTACGTAAAAGATGCTCACCGTCATTAGTTATCAGGCAAAGACACATGGAAGTCACAATGAGAAACTTCTAAACACTACAGTAGCTAAAATTGTAAAAGTCTGACATTATGAAGTGTTAGTGGAATTCTTATATTTTGTTAGTGAATGTACAAAAATGGGAGACTTTAGCAAATAGTTAGAATTTATTATGGTTAAATATATGCTTTCTCTTTAAATTAGCAGTTCCATAATGTGTTTTCAAGTTTACTCGTACTGGCCTCATGAGTTTTCTGTGTGCCTTCAAGGTATAATCTTTAAAGCCGAATTCAATCATGGTGGAAATATTTACACTATGGCTATCAGCTAACACTACAAATGAAAAATTTCCCCTTCCCTCCACCATCCAGAAAGCAGGTTGTTAAACCTTTACCATTATGCCTGTATAGTAAATCCACTCCCAGGCTTTTGCCTGAGAAATTAAAATATATATCCACAAGAACTACACAAATATTCATAGCCACTTTACTAATAATATATCTAACGTACCTAAATGTTCATCAAGAGGCAACAGATAAACAAAATGTGGCAAAGTGCCTGAGGCACACTTCAAGCTGCCACTTGAATCTGTGTCTCCTGGTAGCAATCTCTGACCTCAAATAAATGCTTTTAATTTCTTTTAAAAAAAAAAGTTGCATAATATTCTGCAATAATACATGGCAAAGTATAATGGCTTAGCACTCAGCAGTAATAAATAATGTCTCCAAGTACATGCAACAATATGGATGAACTTAAAACCATTATCCAGAAAAGAAAATGCACACACTAAGACTGCATACTCTATGAGTTAGTTCACTTATAGATAATTGCAGAAAAGTCAAAATTATAGGAATAAAAATGTGAACAGTCCTTTCTAATGGCTAGAGTTGTGGGGAGTAAGTTGACTACAAAGTGTTTCCAAAACTTTTTGAGGTGTAGAAAATCTTCTATATCTTGATTTTAGTGCTGTTTAGTATGCACATTTGTTGAAACTCATCAAACTTTGTTCTCTAAACTGTGAATTTTGTTGTAAGGTAGAGTTAAATTCATTTAAGAAAAGATATTAAGCATTTAGCACAGTCTAATCTTGGGAATCTAAACAATGAATTAGCACTGCGCACCTGAAACAATTAAAATTTTCATGCAGGTGAAATAAAATGGCAAACAGTGGACATTATCTAGGCAATTTACAATAGGAGTTACAAAAAGAAAATCAATTAGTTAAAATTTTAAATGATACTCAAAAATATAATAATTTACACATCTCCTTATTTACATATGGAAAAGAATTCATTCTGTGTGTCCTTCTTATAGAAATGTGTGAGGAAACACAAATGGCCTAGTGATTTGATTTATGCCAAAGCATGACCATGATTTAGGGGAAAACTCCGGCTATTGAATTGTATATTTTAAGTAAAGCTTGTATGTTAAATGGAGTTAATTTCAGAAAGAACTTCTTTTTATGTGAAAATAGGTAAAATGTCACAAAACTCGGAAGTTTCAGTATTTGTAAACTAATCACATACCTAACATTAATTCTCAAAACCAATTGCCAGGGGTTAATATGTTTTCTTATTAGAAGTACAAAAAGTCATGCAAAAAATCAACACCAGACATAAAATGTTCCCGTTAATACATTTTTACACTTCAGCAGATGCAATAGGCATAAAGATCCCAAAACCATGATGAATAATTGCACTCAGTCTGGTATCAACTGCATACAATCATTAATACATAATCAGCATGATGGTATTTACTTACTTTCCCAATAGTGACTACTGAGAATCTAAGTAGAGTATTTAGCAAAATGGTTTTTCCCTTTAGAAAATGTAACTATTATATATAAAACAATTTATGTTACAACCTTTTAGAATGTTATATTTTTAGAAGTGTGCTGTCAGAATCTCAAAGTAGTGATCCAATTCTTGTTAAGTTTGTTACAGTCAAAAATAAAAATATAATAATATTGTCTCAGAAAAATATAATCTAAAAGTTTCTCTTAGTCTATGTGTCTTGTATTTCATTATATATTCACATTTCCTCAGTTTTTATATAATCATTTATTTGGTTATGTAGTGCTAGGTGTCTAATTTTAAATTAACAAGTACTGAAAAATATGAAACAAAATGTAAAATACCTCCTTCTTAGATGATGGGAAAGTGGGCAGTGTAGAAGGATTTATCAAACCAAACTCAAATAAGGGTAGAACTTAATACATAAGTTAAACACTAATGCCATTTTTGTCCCGAACAACTTTACAGAACCTGGCATTTTTATATAAACACTTTTATTACCATATTATATACACAAAGGAAAGATAAATATTTTTAAATGGACATTTTGTTGAATATTTATAAAGTCAACATACACATGAACCAAAATCCAGATCAAGAAACAGCACATTACTAAAACATGGGATGCCTCTCTTGTCATTATCAGTCACTACTGGACTTGCCCTGTCGAGGACAACCATTGTCCTGAATTCTAACATCCACCATATATTAGTTTTGCTTATTATTAAGCTTCATATAAAATAAATCATTCAGTAGGCATTCTTTTGTGTCTAGCTTATGTTATTCAGTGATACATTTGCCACGTGTATTTGCAGTTTGTTCATTTTTATTGCTGAAAGTATTCAGTTATATGGCTATAACACCATTTGCTTATCCATTCTACTGCAGTGGCATTTAGGTTATTTCTAGTTTTACACCCTGTAGGAATGTTGCTATGAAGATTATTACATAGACACCCTAGGAATAATGTTGCTCTGAGGATTATTACATAGAATTTTGGTAAAAATGAGTATGTTTATATTTGTATAAATAAAATAATGTTCTTAGTATTACATACATTTACTTTTAGTAGATAGTGTTAAGCAGTTTTCCAAAATGTTTGTATGATTTATACTTCTACTAGCAATGTATGACTTTGAGCTTTTTCACACTGGGAATTGCCTGTCTTTTTTCATTCTAGCCATTCTTGTATATGTCTAGTGGTTTTCACAATGGTTTTATTCTTTATTTTTCTGATTACATATTTTTCATAGGTTTAATTGTCTGTTGGTTTTCCTCTTTGGTGAAATTTATTATCAGATCTTTTATCCATTTATTTTCCTCTTCTCTTATTTATTTGTAAAAATTATCTATACTTTACTGATATCTGTACATTGTATTTGCATATATGAGATATATGTATTGCAAATACGTTTTTTCACTATGTGGTTTGACTTTTCACTCATCAAAAGGAGTCTTTGATGATCAGATGTTCTCAATTTTAACATAGATTACTAGAGCCAATTTGCAATCCATCTGCAATTGACTTTGGAAAATAGTTTGACAAAATCTAATTCTTTCTTCCCAAAAGGATATCCAATCTACTCAGAATAATTTTTTAAAAGGTTATGCTTACCCTCTGAATTTAAATGGCACCTGTATCATAAATCAGGTGACTATAAATATGTAATCTACTCTGATATTTTCTGTTTTGTTCCATTCCTCAGTTTATATATCTTTTTTATCATATTTTTCCATGTATAATACACACCCACGTTTTTAGCCCAAACTTTCAGAAAAAAAAATTTTTTTAAATTCAATTTTTAATTTATATGTAAAGCCAATTAATGTATTCCAGGGTATTATTTTGTTTATGGATACGTTATTGCCTTTCTAGAGTTACACTTCTAATGTGCAAGCATAAATAAAAGAATTAAAAACATTTATATAGATACAGAATTAGCACTTCCTGTGTATAATGTGCATCCTTATTTTTCCCTCAAAAATGTGAGCAAAAAAGTGCATTATACACAGCAAAATACCGTAATTATACAAGGCTGTGGATTCATTTAAATTTTCTACATTTATAATTATCTCATCTCTAAATAATGACTGTTTAATGTATTGCTGTCAATAACATTTATTTTATTATATACTCCACTACTTAAGTTCTCCAGTAAATTTTTTTTATCAAGTATTGGTAACAGGAATTAATCACATGTCCAAACTCAGACATAAACAGTAATTTATCATTTTTTCTAATATGTAATATGTAGCAGATGCTCAACAAATATGGAGATAGAAATCTCCATAAGGGAATACTACTAAATAATTGTTAATAGCAACTTGAATAACAGAAAGAGGTGATGATAAATTCTGTATCTATCACTTTTTACATTTATTAATTAGAGGAAATTATTTGATTTATGCTTTGGTCTTTCACTTGTAAAATAGGTATAAACACTAGTTACCTGTTTTTTAGAATTACTGTTAGATTGAAACAGTTAATGCATGTGAAATATTTATTTTACTACCTGTCTCAAGTAAACATTCACTGTATGCTAACATAAATACACCTATTTACGTTGTATGCTTAAACACATAATTATTTTAGAATGAATATGTGGACATCATTGCCAAATTTCAAAATTACTAATTTTTCTTTATTATGAAACCCTCTCTCACAAAGAATATTACCAGGATTAAAACAAAACAAAACATCAAAAATACGTTGAGAAATGAGATTGTATTTTGTACTTCATATTTAAACTCATTTGCAACTTAAATGAAGTAGTCCAAACCTGGACTCATCTGCCCAATTTCGAAGTAAATTCCTTATTATTACAGAACCAGTTTACTCAGTTTCCTCTTAAAATAATTTGGTACTTCTCTGAAGCAGTTCATCCCACCTAGAATAACTTCCTCTATTCCTTTTACTTCTGCAAATCTTATATATACTTGAAAAAGACCCAGACCAACTCTTAACTCTAAAACCTTACATAATTCCTATGCTTCACAATAAACTTCCACTATGATACCCCATTAGCACAAGTCTTAGTTGAAATGTCATCTTCTTAGTGAGATTTCATCAGTCATTTTTGGTATATTAATCCCCATTATCGTATGGTATTTGTTCCATGGCATTTATTTCCTTCTAAGGCGCTAACTATATTTTTGTATGAGTATATTTCTTGTATACATAGTGGTATCTCGGTACTTGTCTGCTTCAGGACACACCAGGCCTTGTACTTGTCGCATTTTGATGAGAAAAAAGTATTTCAGCACTCGGCACTTGCTGGTCACATGTAGGAACAAATTAACAACAAACACCAAGGTATCACTGTGTGCATGTATTTACACAAATACACACACACATACACACACATATTATATTGCTGTGTAAGCACATATGCCTGCATGTATATAAGTAGGTAGGTAATGATTTGGTTTACTCTTTTTAACTCCCCATTCTCCCCTTCCCTAATCCCTGATGAACACTGTTATATTTCGCTATTGCCGGTACTTCATATAAGTGGATTCATACAATATTTGTCCTTTTGTGTCTTGCTTATTTCATTTAGCAAGGTATGAAAGGTATTCAAAGTTTCATCTGTGTTGTAGCATGAATCTGATTTTCATTCTCTTAAAGGCTGGATGATATTATATTATATGTAGAGACTACATTTAGTGTACCCATTTGTCTTTCAATGTGCATTTAAATTGTTTCTCCCTTTTGGTTATTCTGAATAACACTATTATGAACATGTATATACAAATATATGAGTTGCTGATTTCAATTCTTTTGTGTATATGAGATCTGTCCAGAAAGTATCCATCCATGTAATATGAAAAATAGAGACATTTATTGAAGAAGATACAAGAAGTACAGTACACAAGACAATGACACTTCAGTCCCCTTCAAGGTAGACACCTTAAGAACTCACGCAATTCTCCCAGTCACCATCAGCTGCCCGTTCATATTTTCCTGAATCTCATTGAGGGTCTGAAATATCTTCTCTTTCAAAGGTGATTTTAGTTTGGGGAAAAACCAGGAGTCTCAGGGTGTCAAATCTGGGCTGTAGTAGGGCTGAGTCACCTGAGTGATTTGATATTTTGCCAAAAATTTCCGCACAAGATGTGATGCGTGAGCAGGTGCGTTGTCATGATGAACTTGCCAATCACCAGTTGCCCATACCTGCGGTCTTCTGAATCATCCAGTAGTTTCTGTAGGGGAACGTTCAAGCTTAACACAAAATTTAATGCAGATTTGTTGCTCTACTTGCACAGTCACTTTGAATGTGATGACCACACAGGACACATGCTCACTCAATGGTGTCTACTGCCCCCAATGACTAGCACAGTGAAGTAGTCATTTATATATTTTCCTTTGAAAAATAGCTACTTAAATCTTTGTTCATTTTTGAAATGGGCTGTTTTGTCATTGTTGAATTTTAGGAGCTCTTTATATATTTTTGTGTTATTTGGAAATATTTTCTCCTTTTCTGTGAGTTGTATTTTTACTTTGTTGATGATGTCATTTGATGGATAAAAGTTTTAAATTTGATGACGTTTGATTGACCTATTTTTTTGTTTGCCTGTGCCTTTGGTTTTATCCCCCCAAACACAATTAAACAAAATTATTCTCCAACTTACTGCTAGAAATAACAATACAATCCTGGAGCCAGAGTTGCAATTCCCAAGTCTTTCCATCTATTGTTTCCAACGTATATACTTATCACCAGTTTGTAGGCAAGGTAAGGTAGTACTGGGAGTAGAATGGAATATATTACACAGTCAAGACTATAGACAAAGAGAGTGGGATATATATTTCATAAAGATAATTAAGTAATAAATGCCCAAGATTTGAATCCCAAAAGACCACAGCTCAGTTCTATACATTCGTGTCACTGTGGGCAAGCATTTTAATTTCCCAGCCCCAGACTCCAATTATCCAATCTCTAAAATGACAACAATATTTACTCAAAGTTATGTAAATCAGTGTAATAGATTGGCATCTATTAAAACTACTGAAAACTGTTATGCAGTTTCTCAAACATCCTCCTATTTTGGCATATTAGTGAGTATATAGGATCTAAATAAATGCAATGGCTTAACACATGAATATCTCTGGTTCACAGTGGAATGCCTCTACTGTCTCTATACAGACAAAGGAGATTGGCTGATTTTTCTGTTATCATCTAAGCTCTCTTTGACGGGCCTATCGTATGCATGTGATAAATGCATGAACTAAAAATGGTTAAATCTGCTACAATAAAAGATGACAAAATATACTTGCAATTATCACAAATTCACTGTAGTGGTATGATTTCTTAAATACCCAAACAATTTTGCTGCTTAAATTGGGAGGAGCACTTTAGGACTTCACAAATACTAAACAAAGACAAAAGAGGAGCTTTACTCAATACAAAATTATCTTAAATTTAGATATTTTACATTGTCCTTTTAATTGAAAGACATTGTCACTTTTTAAGAAAAAATAATATATAGAAATTCTGTTATCAACAGAGTTATGCCTCAGTTGCTGAGTTCTGCTAAGAAAGAATTCAGAACCAAGAACTCTAGTGTAAGAAGTTTATTTAGAAAGTCACATAGGTAGAAGAAGTGAGCTAGCTGGAAACAAGTTACGGAGGTAAAAGAAGGGCCCTTGGAGCTTAGGAGAAAGAAAAAAAAGGTAACTGAGGAAAGAAGAGGAGGAATGGGCAGGTGTGCTCCAGAAGAGAGAGAGAGACAGGAAACTGGGTTCTTTGTCTTGAGTTTTTTTGTTTGTTTGTTTGTTTGTTTCCTAAAGGTGGGGATTTTTATGGAATATTCAACATCTTTCCAGGTGTGTCCTTTTAGGGTGGGGGTCTTTCCTGATTGGTTAGCTCTAGAATAGGGTGTCAATTAATCATTGGAGCTGATCCTGGTGTCAGCCATAGTGTTGCTTTGTCTGGCTTTGCCGCTTTTCAGATCCCGGAGCTGAGATACAACCGAGGCCTAGATGTTATCTCTAGTGTGATCAAAACCCTGTCTCTCTGGTCAACAAACCCACCTGCGGCTCAGTTCCTAGATTATTTGATGTGGGCCAGAACCTCATTGTCCTGCAGGCTTAATGTGCAAGGGAGTGGTCATGTCAGGATTTGTATGGGACTTGTATTGTATGAGGCCCCTTCAATCCTCTTCTAATGCAGTCTACCACGTGACTAGAATTATGCCAGGGGAAGAAAGGTCAGGGAAGGGTTTGAACGGCAAGACCCACAATATGAAATGTAAGGAGGTCTAAACTGTGTAACCAGCAAAACGCTTAAGGAGAAAGGTCCCGCTGGGGGCGAGATTCCCCCCTACGATATTTGTTTTCCCCATTTTGCCCACTGCTAGGCACCCAGGGCTGTCCACCCTGGTGACCGTCTGTGCCTGGCTCGTGGTTCCTACTTTGTTCACATCTAACTGACTGCTGTGTCAGTTTGTAACATTTTCTCCGAAAGTAGTATGGCAGTATAATCCAATGTCCTCCTTTGACTGCTCTTTTTACTAAGAACAAGGGAATTATCTGTTTCTTTTGTAAAATTTAAATTGCTTTTTAAATAGTGAATTATTTTTCTTATTGAAAAAAAGTCAAGAATAATTTTTAAAAATCAAACATAATCCCATTATCTGGTGGTAGTCACTATTAATACATTAGAGTGTTTTCTTTGATATTTTTCTTATTATAGGTTTTAATATTTTAGTATTAACTAATATAACCATATTGTATTTATCTTTAATTATCATGTAATATTACAATGTAAGGCATTTCCTAGACTATTATTTTATAAATGTGATTTTTTCATAGCCACATAAAATTCCATTTATAAAAGTACCATAATTTGCTTAATATGCTAATGCTGGAATTTCATCATTGTTGTTATAAATAAAACTGATTTAATCAGAAGTCTTATTTTTGAGCAACAGAAATATAACTCAAGTAAATTTAGGTAAAAAGTAGACCAAAAGTACTTTATTTAAAAAAAACAAAACACACAGATAACAGTGTGGTTGGTGCTGGTTAGAGGGAAGAGGGGCGGGGGCTGGGTGGAGGTAGGCAAGGGGGTGATAATTGGGACAAGTGTGATACTGTCAACAATGAATATAATGTTACAAACATACTAGCATAGCTAATACAACTGAAGGATGAATTCTACCACAACAACCATAGGGGATGTACTGATGTGGTAGGGCTTCCTGAATGATTGGGACCAGAGTTTAAATTCTTCCAACTTCCGCTTCTCAATTCCTGTGATCTTATAATTTATAGTAAGAAATATATGTATAATTTGGTCTTCCTCTCTGTTTCTGGCTAAGAGCTCCTAATCTTTCTGGTTTCCTAAATAATGAGAGAAATAAAGGCGTCTTTTCTTGTGTTAATGAGTGACTTTGGAGGCCCCTTAAGGTTGTAGGTTAGTTGCCAGGAGAATCAACCATGTGCATTCTCATTAGCTTTATCTCCATCTGTGTATAAGATAACCAGGCATTGTTGCTAATAATGTGAAATTATCTTTGTGAAGTTACATTAAGAAGCTATCTTTCCAAACTCTTTTGGCTAGTATCTTTCAGAATATTGAATGCCATTTGGTGATATAATTAGTAACTTAGAACATAGTACTGACAACTCTTTAGCAGGAAGATACTATGCAATCCAGGCAGCTGAATTTGGTCAGGTAATACAATATATTTTGCAGATGAGAAATAGTACCTAGAAAATTTTAGATCTATTACAGCATCCAAACCTTATCTTACTGCCCTTTATCCTGGATTGGGAATTAGAACTGATGCTTAAAAAGCCCTCTAAAAAGCCCTCAAAACCAGCAGAAGTTCTACAATCTGGTTGCATATTAAAGCTAAATGTGGATCTTTTAAAATTATCAATGATTGTCCTTACTCCCTGAACTTTTTGTGGAGTGAGACCGTATAGCCATATATTTGAAAAGCTCTCCTTGTTTCTCCAAAATTCGGACAGAGTTGAGATCTGTTAGCTCAAGGACCTGGAGGTCTCTTATGTCAAACCTGTCATCAATTTAGAATTAGTGCAAGGTTGACAGTATTTCATAATTTTGATGATCTTTAATATACAATGTATGTTTTTGTGGAAATCACTAATTCATCTAGACTTACTGAATTTTACTTTTAAAATCCCCTTCCAAAATTGACTGTGTTTGATTGATCATATTTATTTACATCAGGCTGCTTGTTAAATGCCAAGTGAAGTCCCAAATAGTTATCAGCTGACAAAGTTCTTTGGCAAGTGAGGCATCAAGGAGCAATGACACACAAAACAATCTTCTCTCTGTTCATAGGCAACACTGCTTTCTTCAGTAGATCGCAAAGATATATCAAAATAATTTGCCCATAAAGTGTGCTTGATTGATATAATGTTGGCATATAGCCAAATTATATTGAGAAACTAAATGTGGTTGAGAAAATTATTATTCCCCAACCTTGAAAACTTTACAGACTGTTGAACACTAAAATAAGGCAATATTTCTTTAAAATAGCTAACAACAGCAAGTAAAATTAAATAATATATCCTCCATCAGTTCTCAAGGAAAAATAAATCTTCTTTGTCCGTTCACCTCAAGGGAATAGTTTAATTATTGGATTGGCCAAAAAGTCTGTTTAGTTTTTTCCATAAAATAAGACACATTTTTCATTTTCACCAATAACTTTATTGATTTGGATATTTTGAGTATGTCAGCTATCTCCCGCTATTGGCTTCTAGTGGATAGAGGCCAGGAGTGCTGCTAAACATCTTCCAATACATAAGAGAACCCCACAGCAAAAAATTATTTGGTCGAAATGTCAATAGTACCAATATATTTCGCGAACCACTTTTGACATGTTCGATCAGTCACAGCACCTTCTCTATACACTGCTCAAATCTGTTTTTGCATTTCAGTTTCATTTTTATCTTTTTTGAAATAATAAAGCATAATAGACCAAAAATGTTGTTTATGTTCTTTCAGTTTCAATATTAAATGGCTATGCAAAAATTCCCCAATTTTGATTTTTTTTCTTAAAATACACCCCGATATGATACCTGTCACAATGCAGTCTAACAAAATGGTTTTGAATAAAGTTAAGGATAACTAAGCACTACTAGAGCCACCATACAGAAAAAAACTAAACAAACTTTTTGACCAACCCAATATATCTCCAGTAAAGTTGTCTTTTCCAAGATTATAATATTTGAGAGATTCTCTCCATAAAGACCAAACTAGGTATCTTCTTGGAGTCCTGGTATATATGCATATGGATATAGGAATCATTGAGATTTCATTCCTGATTCAACTCCTTTCCAAAAAGTACAAAACAGTGCCTTTATATTTCAAACACTAGAAAACTTACCAGTTTTTTATTTCAATTGAGATATATTTCCAAGCAATGAAATGCACAGGTTTCATTTGATGAGACTGAGAATTACAGAGTTCTATCTAACTACCATGCAAACCAAATATAGACTACTTGCATCACCCCAGAATATTCCTCAATGTCACTTTATAGTTACTTTTCCCACCTTGGTCTACCTAGAGGCAGGAACTTTCTAATGCCTATCACCAATTATTAGTTTTATTTGTTTTTCCTGTTTGGCTTATTTCATTAAAGATTATTATTGGAGTTCTTCAAATTTAGACATTAGAAGTTCATTCTTTTGTATTGCTGAATAGTGTTTCATTGTATGGTTGAACCGTATCTTATTATCCACTCTCTTGTTAATGGACAATCATTTTATTTTGTTTGCCTGTTGTTTTCTGCAGTTGTTATTCTTATGAATAATACTGCTATCAAGATACTTGTAAAGTCTTTTTATGAATATATATTTTCATGAAGGTTAATTTTGCAGTAAATAGACATATATGTTTAAAAGACGCTGCGAAAGATATGTCCAAAGTGTAGCATCACTTTCACGCTCCCAGCTGCACTACATGAGGACGCCCTTCACCCTGTATCCTCACCAACATTTACTGTTGCAATCTTTTTTATTGTAGCCCTGATATGGAGTGTGATGACAGAGAAAATTTAGAAAGTGCTATAATATGTTACACATCTGTGCCTTCTTTCAGGAGTTTTTGTGTAGCTTCTTTTTTTTTTTTTTTTGTCCCAGTAGCTTTGTCTATCAGAATTGGATATCAGAACACAGTAGAATGTAACAAATAAATTTATTAATTAGACAAATTATTATTTAAATAATAATTACTTCTGGTAGGAAACAATTAAACATTTTTATGCATAGCTATCATTTTCAAAATTTCTGAAGCTATATGAGTGGGATATAAATATTTCTGCATTTATCACATGGATGCCTATTTTTCCCCTCTGTCTACAGCTTGTATTTAGTGCTTGTCACTGTTGTGTGAATCAAAGTGTTACAATGAGTATACATTTTCAAATGAGCAATTGGAAAATATTTCTTTGCTTTTACCACACAGGACACCAACTCATTAGTAATAATGACTGAAGCAAATCACTGTCAAAGCCTGTTCAGCACCCTCAGCGGACATGGTTTGGTGTATGGAGAATTCAGAGGTGCACTGTAAAAGACTTTTCCCTTTGTTCACTGACATTTCTTGGCTCCATCTTCTGTCCCAAACTATGGTATTTTCTTAGTGACCTCAAGTGCGGAATATTTGCTTTGGGAAGTTGTTTCTCTCTGTTTGTCTAGTGTGTTTTACACATCACATATTGTCTTTTTCCCAGTGGTTCCAGAATTTACTTATATATTTTCCCTTTTATTCTGTTTTCTAAGGTCAGAGTCCAATTCCAGGATACACCCTTGTCTTGTCATTCCTCCTGTGAATAAATCCTGGGTTACAGATTATCCATTCTTGTTTGACTGAGAGATGAAATGTGGAGGTTTTTATCTGAAGTCTGGGTTCTCTATTTCTCTGCTTACCCATGTCATGAATGGCAACCACGGTGATCTTGATTTACCTTAATCACAGCATTACTCTCCATCTACAGATTTCCCACATAGAACTGATAGTACTTCTTATTAAAAATGACTTTATATACCACCACAACCATCATTCCCACTGTATGGAAGGGGACTGAGGATCATTGAGACCATTATGGACTACCTAAACCAATGTTCAGCAAGACTATCCTCATGCAGTTGATACAGAAAAAACATGTCGGGTCCATGATGCTATCAGTTCCTATAAAAGTTATCCATTAGCACTTATTCTCACATTGTGAGTATGATGGTGAGTAGATTCAAGCCTTCTTTCCATGACAATTTATATTATTCTCTTTTAACATTTTATTGGAATATAACATATCATATTTAAAAATGCACAGATGTCAAATGTATGGCTCAATAACTTTTTACAACATAAGCACACTGTGTAACTACCAACAAATCAAGAAATTGAGTAGTTTCATGACACTAGCAGTACTCTTCTTATGCCGTCTAGTCAACACCTCCCCCAAAAGACTATCCTCAACTGACTAGAACACCAGTCATTTGATTTGCTTCTTTTCTGAACCTTAAATGAATGAAATGTCACAACATATCAGACCCTTTTTAGTCAATATTGCTTTTGAAATTAATCCATGTTTTTAGGAAAGCAATAATTAGTTACTCTTCAATTCTATGGAAGTCAGCAGAGGTCAGTAAACCTATTCTATAAAAGACCAGATATTAATTTTTTACGCTTTGTAAAACATATGCGTTCTTTTGTAATTACTTAACTGTGGTGTTGTAGCACAAAAGCAGCTGTAGATAGCTATAGACCATATGTAGACCATATGTAGACAGAAGGGTGTTCTAATAAAACTTTATTTATAAAAACAGGAAACAGGCTGGACTGGGCTGCTGATTTTAATTTGATGACTGGCCATTCCTCCTGAAAAGGAACCAGCTGATCCTCTAAAAGGCCTGGTCCCTGAACTACCATGGCAGTCATTTACCTGAGTGATGAGATGAATGAAGCTCAAAAAAAAAAAAAAAGAACAAAAGCACTGAGGCATGCAGCAGAGACAGGGATCAAAGAGAAAGAAGTCATTGCTTTTAGGTTTATTTTGCCAACGGCTAAACTGATTTTGAAAACTGCTAAAAAAGTGACATACTTACAATGAGGGCACTGCCTACTTTTATATAAGTAGTCCATAAAAAAAAAATCTTTATAGAGATGTGTAGAAAAATGAATGAAAAACATTAATATTAATTAGATCAATAAAGAATGAAGATATCACGATACCACTATTGCCTTTATAATTATCCATTTGCATTCAATTTTTGAAAAACTATATAATAAATTTTATTGCCACATTTCTTTGTAGATGTTCAATTAACATGAGCAAAAGAAAATTGTTTCATCATCAAATTGCTGAGTTTAAAATACTGGATTCTATAGAAACAGTGTGGCTATGTTGACCATGGATAATCTTCACGTATTTGATACATTGAGTCATTACTGATTTACATTACAATTTATAGCACCAACTTAATACAAACTTTCAACATTTCTAACAATATTTTGGTCTTAATTGTAGCTTTGCTTCATACTGCAGGACAAATCCCTAAGTCCTCCTATAGTTACATATTATCTTAAATTATGTTATAATAAAGTATAATAGTCACAGCATTATTTTTCTAAAATTTTAAAAAATGATTTGAAAATGTATTGAGAATCAAAAACCTGAAAAAATATCCATTTCATAGTTAACTTTTTATATTTTTACTTAATATTTTATTGTTGTTCTATTAAAGTGGTCCTAATTTACCCCCACTGCTCTCCTCTGCCCATCTCACCCCTCACTCCCACAACCTCCACCCTGTTGTCCATGTCCTTGGATCATTCACACATGTTTGTTGACTAGTCCCTTCCCCTTCTTCCCACACTTATCCCCTTCCCAGCTCCCCTTTACTTGCTGTCCTTGTTTCCATGCCTCTGGTTCTATTTTGCTCACCTGCTTGTTTTGCTCATTAGGTTCCTCTCATAGGTGAGATCATATGGTATTTATCTTTCGCCTCTTGGCTTATTTCACTTAGCATAATATTCTCTGGTTCCATCCATGGTGTCACAAAGGGTGGGAGTTTTTATTTCTGCTTTGTAGTATTCCATTGTGTAAATGTACCACAGTCTTTTGATCCACTCATCTACTGATGGGTACTTAGGTTGTTTCTAGCACTTGGTTATTCTAAGTATAGCTGCTATGAACATTGAGGTACATACGCTCTTTTGAATTAGTATTTTAGGATTCTTAGGGTATAATCCCAGCAGTGGAATTGCTGGATCAAAAAGCAGTTCCATTTTCAGTTTTTTGAGGAAATGCCATACTGTTTTCCACTGTGGTTGCACCAGTCTGCATTCCCACCAACAGTGTACGAGGGTTCCCTTTTCTCCACATCCTCGCCAGAGCTTGTTTATTGATTTGTTAGTGATGGCCATTCAGTGTGAGGTGATATCTCATTCTGATTTTAATTTGCATCTCTCTGATGGCTAGTGATGTTGAGCATCCTTTCATATGTCTATGGGCCCTCTCTATGTCTTGCTTGGAGAAATGTCTATTCCACTTTTTAGTCCATTTTGTAATTAGTTTGTTTGTCTTCCTGGTTCTGAAGAAAGACATTAAGGAAGACTGAATTTGGCAAAAGAGTGGGATAAAGTCAATATTCAGAAATCGAATGCATTTTTGTATACCAACAACAAAATATCAGAATCAGAAATCAGGAAAAAATCCCATTCACTATAGCAATGAAAAAAATAAGCCTTACCAAGGAAGTAAAAGACCTGCACTCAGAACACTACACCACAATGAAGAAAGAAATTAAGGCAGATACAAATAAAAGGAGGCATATACCGTGTTCATGGATCAGAAGAATTAAAATCATCAAAATGTCCATACTACCCAAAGCAATTTATAGATTCAACACAATGCCTATTAAAATACCAATGACATATTTCACAGATATAGAACAAACAATTCAAAAATTTATATGGAACCATAAATGACCCCAAATAGCCTCAGCAATTTTGAGAAAGAAGAACAAAGTAGGAGGGATTGCAATACCTGACATCAAACTATACTACAAGGCAACTGTAATCAAAACAGTCTGACACTGGCATAAGAACAGACACATAGATCAGTGGAACAGAATAGAGAGCCCAGAAATAAACCCATGTCTCTATGATCAATTAATATTCGACAAAGGAGGCAGAAGCATAAAATGGAGTAAAAATAGCTTCTTCAACAAAAGGTGCTGGGATACCTGGACAGCTACGTGCAAAAAAATGAAACCGGACCACCAACTTACACCATAGACAAAATAAACTCAAGGTGGATAAAAGACTTGAATATAAGTCTCAAAACTATAAAAGTCATAGAGGAGTGCATAGGCATGAAAATCTCAGATATTCCACACAGCAATATTTTCACCAATATGTCCCCTAGAGCAAGGGGCATAAAGGAAAGAATAAGCAAATGGGACTTCATGAAATTAAAAAGCTTCTGTACAGCTAAAGAAAACATCATCAAAAGGAAAAGGGATCCAACCATTTGGGAAAACATATTTGCCAATGATACCTCAGGCAGGGTTTGATCTCCAACATATATAAAGAACTCATCTCATATTTAACTTTTGAGTACATCAAAGTATTGAATGACATGTGAAAAACACTAAGCAGAACTCATCATTACTATCTTCCTTCTTTATGAATAAATTAGCAAGAGAATTATTCAAATTAACTTTCACAAATTAATATCAAAGGAATAGTCTGTTCCTAATAATAGGTTAATACATTGCAGAGTAAGCTACAAAAGCCTTTTTTATTTTTAATAATTGGTATCATCTACTATATACTTAGAAATAGAAGTTTATTCTATGAATATATTTCCTTGGAACTACACTGAATAAAATGTAAAAAATTGCTTTGGCTTGCATGATAAATTATTTCCTTCTTTTAAGATAATTATCAAGTATATAAATTATATAAATGAATATGAATGAGTCAATGTTTGCCATCAGTTGACAAAATAAAATATATTAAGCGTTATAAAATGTAAGTAGGTAATACAATAAGATATCGATAAAAGCAGGATGTAAAATTAATCCTTTACCCTAAAAGCTATAAATTATATACTAGTTGAAGAAACAATTTTTCAATGGAATCATATTTATTAGTAAATATCATATGTTTTATTCATCTATAATTCAATCTGCTAAAGTACTTAGACAATTTTTATTGTCATAAGTGGTTTAATAAATGTTAAACTAACACATTTATAAGAATTCTGTTGCTAAATTGAATTTGTTAATACATGGAGTAAATCCCAATATCAAACAGAGCTTCCTATTGTTTTAGTTTCCTTACTAGAAGGCTAAATTGATGCTACTTTACTGTTTATGCAATTTTAATTCAGCTGTATCAATTATAGTCTCTTACAGTCACTTTGGTTCCCAGGCATCATTCCTAAATGGTTACAAACCTGGCATTTTGAGGGGTGCAATTCTTCACAAGTGCTACAAGTGCTTATAACTAAAACACAGAACAGAACCTGAAGTTAAATATTATTCTGGTAGGTCAGTATCTAAGAACCTCAACTTGATTGCTGAATTCGAGAAGGAAACAATGCGCTACAAGTGGTAACATTACAGGGGTCCCTGCACTCCTGTTTCCTACTAAAGAAGCCTCGGGGTGTTTAGGAGAAGCCCCTCAAAGGTTAATGTGCTTTGGACCCCCCCAACACCATGTCTGAGTTAAATTAATTAACCTAATTTTTTGTTTCATCCATATGCTTAAGCATTTAATTTTTAATATTATCTTTAATAATGGAATAAAAACCATCATTCTTCTGTTTATTTATGCATTTCAGAAATATTTACCGAGGCACACAAGTCCATGGATAACTACCTTTAACTCCATACTTAATTCTCTAAACAACAGATATAAACAATATATGTCTGAAAAACATACTTTTGCTTCTTATTTCATTATTGAAAGAAGAAGGAATTCTTTACTTTTTTAGAAATATACTGGTTAACTTTGGATCATAGAGTTTACTGACACTGATCCATAGTAGCCATTAAATTATTAATTTTCTGTAAAAGCAAAAGAACATTTTTATCAGGCTAACAGTGAAACTAAGGTTCAGATTAGGTAAAATACTGAAATTTGATTTTTAAAATGAAGTATGATTTAAGTTGAGAAAAGAAAGATGTACCATATTTTTGGAAAAAAATTACACTTAAGTATGTAAAGAATATGCATAAAATTTTTAAAAAGTCATTTCACAGAAGCTTAAAATAGAGCATCTTCTCTGCAAAATGGATGAGTCAATCCTCACTTTGTTTTTTAAACAGCTGATATGCCTGCTAGTAAAGACTTAATTAAGCCAACCTCTGCTTACCTTCCATGACAAATATTAGAGAATAATTCACCAATTTGAAACCCTGCATTTTAAGATAACATACAACAAAGAACTGTGATCATGATTAAAGACTTTAAAATAGAAAAAGATTATAAGAAAGATAAAATAATTATTTTAATATAGGAATCAAAGAAAGAAAACATAATAAATAAACTCAAATTATGGATTAAACAAAATACATGATTATTTTTGGTTACAAAAGATATACTTGGGTATAAATAGGTAACACTCAACTAATTATCATTTGTAGGAATTTTTTATTTCAGAAAATGTACATTTAAATAAATAAAACACCATTTTTTTTCAGAGTTAAATATATTTATCTTAATAAGCTAGTTTATTTAATGACAGAAACTTTATCTTATCAGTGCAAATAAGTTAGTGAATTCTGAGCTTTTTCTATGAATTACAGGTTTCCTATTCCTCTGCTCATTTCCTTGTGTTTGAATTGAAGGTCTGGATAAAAAAAGGGTAACTGATAATTTTCTTTCAGTGCTGGATTTAATTGTCATTCCTATTCAACCTTCTTGTTTCCATACAAGTCACCATGCCTCCTGAATATCCCAGATATGACCCTTCTTAGATTCCTCTGATGCTCTCTCAGGACTTCCATGTACCTTTAACAGAAATCTTTAGGGTACTCTAAACACTCTAAGTCAAGATCTACTTATAAAGTGTCTCAGGCCCTTTCTATGTCATGAAACCAGATATATGGTTTTAGTCTGCTATTGCGATACAAGAACTCTGAGAAAGAGGCTAGCTTCTCCCAGGTTTTACATGAAAAAAAAGCAGCATCTGTTTGTTTGTTTATTTGTTTTTATTGTTATTTTTGTTTTATATACAAATAGATCCTAAAACTTAACTGGTAGTCTAACTTTTTCCTATTCCAAGTTGCAGAATAATGATCAGGGTTTGAAGAAATAGAATGCCTTTCCTCAAGAATAACAATATCTGTTGTAAATCAATACTTTTTCCCAAATTCCCCAATGTTACCATTTTATTTCTTCCTTTGTAATAAAATAGAATCTTACATCATTTTAACAAATACTTGTTTTTATGCCATAAATTTTAAGCCTAAAGCCATTCAGGTATTTTTCTTTCTAATAATCAGGCCGCATACCATAATGACAGATACTACATACATACACAGATATACATACATACATACATAACAACAGATTAAGACATTGAATCCAGCAATATGGGGAAAAGGAGGGGGTGGCAAGGAAGGTGCAATAAATGGTGAACAATTGAATTTTTCCCCCAGAGATGCAAGTTAAAAAATATTTGGAATTCAATTATGTAACTCACCACATTAACAGAATTAGAAAGAAATTAAAGGATTGGTATCAATAGAGGTATAAAATGCAATTGAAATGCCCATGACAAAAAAAAAAAAGTCTTAACAAACTTGAATTAGGAGGAAATGTCCTCAGTCTGATAAATTATATCTAAAAGATGTTATAGCTAAATTATTGATAATTGGTGAATTATTAAACTATTTAAATCCTTGTCTCTAAGTTAGAAACTAGTAGAAATATCTACTCTTACTTCTCCTATTCAACATTATAAAGAGATCCTGGTTAGCACAATGAAGAAAATTAAAGTATATAATTAGAAAGAAAGACAATAATCTGTCTTCATATAACATAATAGTTCACATAAAAAAATCCATAAGGTTTATAGACATTGAGGTCAAGTTTGAAACTATTACTATTTCTGTATATTACAACAACCAATTGGAAAATGCAACTTAAAAAATTCTATTTGCCTTGATATCAGTCATTAAAAAGTTATATTCTTGGCTAGTTATATCAAAATACAAATAACTTTATTAAAAGAAATTAAGAATAAAAATGTCGATAGTTTGGAACAAGTCTTTATATGACGATTTCCTCAAATTGAGCTATAGATTAAATTTCAATCAAAACAGCAACAAGCTATTTTGTAGAAATTGAGAAGCTGACTACTTACATAGAAATGCAAAGGATCTAAATAACAAAATAAATCTGGTAAATGGAAAACAATAGGTCTCACATTACATGACTTCAAGACTGCTATAACGCTACAATAATGAAGATATTTTGATATAAATAAAAAGATGAACAAATAAATGTATTAACAGAAAAGAATTTAGAAATACATCCATATATATCCTTCTGCATGATTAGTGAAGCAGTATTTCACGTA